>JAODAL010033137.1:0-45955 GCA_025379985.1 Phyllomedusa bahiana | reverse complement strand
GCCAAGGAAAGTTTGGGGTCAACTGCAAGTTCCAGTCGGGAAGGTCCCCCTTTTGGGTAAATCCAACCGGGAAGAAATGGCAATCCACGGGGAGAGCAAAAATCCCCAATGAGCTCCTCTTTTAATGCAGAAGAAGGGAACTCCAGGGTATGGATGGACGATTTGACTGGAAAAAAGGGGTTTAAGGGGCTGATTCATTCGCACCCTCTTGACAAACCCGGGGAAAAGCCCGTCCTTTGCCTCAAAAAAGAAAGACCCAAAAGGCACCTTTCGCAATATCTCCCCCCTTGGGGTGTAGTGGTGAATTTCACAGATGAAAATCTGGGGGTTGGGGGGGTCTCTGTCCGGGCGAGCGTGGGTGCGCTCGGTAAAATTCGATAAAATTGCCGTGGGTTACCGAGAAGTAATTTAACAACTTGGTGAGAAAATTGGGAGCAATTCACAGTGGGACGTTTTTTAGGAAGGCCTCGAAGCCAATGTTGTTGCTTGGGCTTTTTTTTATCGTTTTTTTTGGGAGAAATTTTTAGCATTAACTGCTCTGCCTTTCTGCACAAAACCCACCAAAAAACACATAAAAAAACGGCCCCAAAAAACTCTTTTGAAGCCCTTTTTTAGGTATTTATTTTAAAGTGGCAGGGCGAGTACAAGGGGATTTTTAAACGGTATTGTATGGGTGCTGGGGTTAGTGCCAGGGGTGATTTTTATTTCCCAGTCCGGGCCCGTTACCAACTTCTCACAATTTGTAAAAAAGAACACCTAGGTCGTTTTTTCACTAAAATTAGCCTGCCTGTGGGGAAAAGGGGCCCCGCTGGGTCAACTTACCCGGGAGGGGAAATCCTGCACCCCGCTCCCAGCCAAAACAGGAAAGGGCAGAAAGAGAGCACTGGCTGAAATATACAGCCTTCTGGAGCCTGACCCAGGAAGGCTGACCTCCACCACTACTCAGGGACCTAATATCTCACATTGATGACTGTTTTTTTTTCCCAATTCCCTTTTTGCGGCAATTTTTTAAAAAAACGGGAAATCTGGCCTTTTTTGGGAAACTGGGAAATTTATCTTTTTTTGTCACAATTTCTGGAAAATTGTGATAAAACTGCACATTTTTATCGACATTTACTGAAGATGTACTTTAGAAGTATTATGCCATCTTTGTAAGAAAAGTAAAACACTAGACTTTTCCCTAAATGATGGCATTTTCCCAAGATTTGCTGTAAAAAATATTAAAATGGTGCCATTTTTCGTCAGATTAGTTTGTGTAGGTTGTGCAGGATAGCGCCGCATCGTGCCCCGGGAACCTTCTGCGCCCAGGGTGGTGGCGCCCCGGGAACCCCAGGGATCCCTCACCTAAACCGCGTCCCTTTTGCTCCCGGCCCTTTGGGCGGCGGGTCGTCAAATTTAAAAGGCCAGCGCACCGGTAACTGGGAATGCCGGCCACTGACCCTATATTAAGGCTCCACCTCTTTCTGGTCTTTGCCGATTCCATAGTACCCATACCCTATGCGAGGAAGCCTTCCATACATTCTGTTTGCCAATTCCGTGTACCAGTCGCTCCAGCTTATGTTTCTCGTCCACGAACCTTCGCTGCCTGCCGTGACCTTTTGGCCCGTCCCTGACTACGAGTTTGCCTATCGATTTGGTCCTGCGTTGCACCTCAGCTACCACCGCAAGCAAGTCGTACCAAGGATAGCGACCTGGTGGAATCCCGCCGTGGCAAGTCCAACCCGCCTTGTGGTGGGCTCTGGTGAAAACCAGAACCCACTTAGACTCCGCTCCCTGGTACGGCTATTACCACCACTTGCGGTGGGCCAGCAGATCCACTACCTTGGTCCATTACAGTTAGATATGTGTGTTCCTAGGTGTGTGTATGGTTAGGTATGTGTGTTCCTAGGTGTGTATATGGTTAGGTATGTGTGTAGATAGGCTTATATATACATGCATACATATATTGCCTGCTCCATTTGCATTGGAAGCAAATGTAAAAAAAAAAATATAAAGAAAAACAATTAAGGGCGACATGTCCAAATACACAAACATCAGATTTTTGGTCTATTTTGTGCCAAAAACACTTTTGAAGGCATATTGTCAATGTAAATGAACTGTCGTACACCAAAACTAAGCACATATACCGAACAAAAACTTGTAAGCCCGGGTATGATTAGTGCAATGATACATGTGCGCTCCATAACAAATTGCCCCTATTGAGGGCATTAATACTAGTAATGATAATTATGCCCTGCTTTGGCATGCGCTCGATAGGCGCTTTAAATTTTTTACACTAGCATGATAAACCATGCGAAAATTTGCAAATGCCCCTTTTTGGGGCAGTTAATTTAAAATATGCAAGTATCCTGACGCCGATTTTTGAGGGATCGTACTTTCCCCGCATTTCATGATTTAATATGTAAAACCCCGCAGGACCCCAATTTTAGAATGCGCCAAAAATTTCAAACATCCCCTTCCTTATTTAACATTCAAAATAATTTAAAAAATGAAATATCGGTATAGCCATATCTGTAGAGGTCCTGTGTAAAATTAAAAGTTATTTCCCAAAATCCCTAAAATAAAAAAGGAGAATTGTGTCTAGTTTCACCTTTTATTCAAAAATGAAAGTACCCCCAAATTTTTGGCTGTAAAATAAGCCCCCCTTTTAAAAAAAGTATCCCTCACCGCTCGTTGACACTAAACACTATAGATACATGCCCCAAATCTCCCCTTTTTTTGGGGGGGGGGTCCCGTATTTGGGGGTCCCCCCCCCCCCCTCCGGGGGAATTGGCATTCCTCCGCCGCCGCGGGGCGGGGGTCCTTTAAATGACCGCGGGCCCGAGTAGCGTGGTGGACTCTGGGGCCGCCGGTTTCCCAAGGGGGTGAAGCGGGGGCCGGCCCCCCTCCCGCCGGAGTCTCGCTGGGGGGAAAGGAGCAGGAGGGGGCCTCCCTCCTGCCTCCTCCCCCTGTATGTCCAGCGCCGCTGTGTGCCGTACACACATGTCAGCGTCACAGAGGAAGTGACGCGCGGCTGCACTCACTTCCCCTGTGACGCTGAGATCATCGCTGGAGCTGCCGCTCTGCAGGAGCTGGGTCAGGTAAGTGGATTTTATTATTTTATTTTTATTAGTTTTAGGGGGGCACTGTCTGGCTACAATGGGGGGGGGGGTCTACCTGGCTACAATGGGGGGGGTCTACCTGGCTACAATGGGGGGGTCTACCTGGCTACAATGGGGGGCACTACCTGGCTACAATGGGGGCACTACCTGGCTAACAATGGGGGCACTACCTGGCTACAATGGGGGGTCTACCTGGCTACAATGGGGGGTCTACCTAGCTACAATGGGGGGCACTACCTGGCTAACAATGGGGGGCACTACCTGGCTAACAATGGGGGCACTACCTGGCTACAATGGGGTGCACTACCTGGCTACAATGGGGCACTACCTGGCAACAATGGAGGCACTACCTGGCTACTAATGGGGGCACTACCTGGCTACTAAAGGGGGCACTACCTGGCTACTAAAGGGGGCACTACCTGGCTACAATGGGGGCACTACCTGGCAACAATGGGGGGCACTACCTGGCTAACAATGGGGGCACTACCTGGCTAACGATGGGGGATCTACCTGGCTAACAATGGGGGCACTACCTGGCTACAATGGGGGGTCTACCTGGCTACACGGTGGGGTCTACATAGCTTACAATGGGGTGGCACTACCTGGCTAACAATGGGGGCACTTCCTGGAAACATATGGAAGGCACTACTGTGCTACTAATGGGGGCAACTACCTGGATACTTATGGGGGCACTACCTGGCTACAATGGGGGCATTATAAGTTTTAGGGGGGCACTACCTGGCTTAACGATGGAGGGCACTACTTGGTAAACAATGGGGCACTATTGGCTTAACAATGGGGGCATACTGGGCTAAACAATGCGGGGCACTACCTGGCTACAGGGGGGCTCTACATGGCAACATGGGGTGCCGAGCACTACTATCTCCTGCTTTTTTGCATGTTTCAAAAAGTGGCAAACTATGTGTGCTATAGAGGTTTTCAGTACAAAATATGGCAAAGCAAATAGTAGTAGAACATAACAAAAACTATGTTTGGTATCTGCAGCATGAAAATAACAAGTCATCTATACTGTACAGTGAAGTCCTAAAAACACATTTAAAAGACATTGCTGCAATTGTGTGGGGTTTTTTCCCGTTCACAAATATTTTTTTTCCTGTTGGGAGGAGGAGGCCCTGAAATTCCTGATGGCATCCCTGCCTATCCAAACCCCGTAGCCCTGCCCCAAATATCTAAACAAAAGGGACGTGTTCTTCCCGCAGTGCCCAAATCCAAAATGGCTCTTTCAGTCCAGACGATGACGACTCTTTACTAGCCAATCACAGAGGCGCTAGTCAGCGCTCTCGCACGTAACCCCGTGACCCCAGAACGGGAAAGTTAGCGTCAATGGAGCAGATGCTCCACCCGCTCTTTGTTAAGGTGCCGTGACAGGTCGTGGGCTCGCTTTAGAAAAAGCCGTTAAATCCGTTCTCCATGACACCTACAGAGCGGCGAGTTTTTTCTGATTTTGTAAAACGCCACTTATTATTCTACGTGTATCGATGGTATTTTTGCATTTCCAATTTATACTTGCAAATGCCAGCACTTAAGATGGCCGCCACAATGTTCAGCGAACGGTCCTTGCCTGGAATGCCGCTAAGCGTGGCAGGAAGCGGAAATTGCCGGGTTTTCTCTCTTCCGGTGACTGACGTGTGGGTGAGCGGCGTACGGTGACGTGTCTAGGGAGCTTCTTCAGTGCTGAGAGCGGCGGCGGCCAGTCAGTCAGCGAAGGATTCGCCGAAGCGGTCCACACATCACTGGCCCTGTAGCCCCCAACCAGCAACGGCCATGGGCAGTAAGTATCGCAGCCTCTCGCAAGGGCAAGGCACCAGTAGCGCCTCAGAGGAGCGGCTGTGAGCGGGGGGGCAGATGAACAGCTCTCTCCCGAGGCCTCAGCTACCATGCAGTATATAGGTGTACAGAGCCCGGTACATGATCGGATGTGGACTGTAGATAGGTTTATTGTGTTGTGTAGATTTAGTATTGGGTAAGTGAATGGAGTTTGGTATATTGAAGTGTATATAGGGTTATATTGTGTAGAGTTAGTGGTATATAGGTGTATACAGCCTGGTATCAAATTATAGGTCGGTACTATATACTAGGATGGATATTATTGTGTAGCTTTAGTATTAGGTACATTACACGGTCTGCACTGTATATGGACTCATTATTCAGTAGGTGATAGGAATTTGGTGTATAAAGCATGGTGATTTCATTTATCTTTATTATGTTTATTTGTAGTTTTTGTACTGTATATGAGTTTATTATAGTGTGTACATTTAATGTTGGGTATATAGATGTCTACAGCCTGGTACATTATAGTGTATGTACTGTATATAGATTCATTATTGGGTAAGTGTATGGAGCCTGGTATGTTATAAGGTCTGTACTGTATATAGGATTATTATATTATATAGATTTAGTGGTGTTTTATTTTGTATAGCGTGTCTCCAGCCGTTACTTCATAGGGTCTGTACGTGTATGGAGCTCAATTATTGGGTTGTAGGAATTAGGTATTATAGTGTTGTATAGAGCCTTGTATATTGTAGTTTATGTTCTGTGTTTAGGTTATATTGTGCAGATCTGGTATTAGGTCTATAGCTATATGTCTGCTACATTGCAGTGTGTGATTTTCTATGAATTCTTTAAATAGTGAGGATTTAGCGTCGAGCCCATTTCAGGTTCCTTGTTGTGAAGCTGCTCATAGATGATTATTGTATCTTTTCTCCGAGCAGGGCCCATGGTATTACTAGGTCGAGTCGTCATCATTGGGGGGAGTCTATCTACGTGAAAACGCTCAGGTTTAAAGGGAGGGCCACGAATCCTATCTTCTGGTATATGTTTATATTTACTCTGTGTACTGATATCTTTTAGACTTTTCCTTTGTAGGTTCATATTAGGAATTTACTGGGATTTGTAATCAAGGTGGGTAGATAACACATTTTTTGTTATGAGTTTGTTCACACACGTAGTTGTCGCCGCTCTATTTTTAACGTGCGTGATGAGGCCGAAATTAACGGTTAATCACGGTTCTCATAGAGAGATCTGGTTTTCGCTCTCTCCCCGGGCGTACAAGTAACAGTATTGTATTGTACTTCCCAGGGAGTTTAAGTGACTTGTGTCGGCGTAAGCGGCGCGAGTTTTGATGTCTATGAGGTATGCCGGTCCCTTCTCCTCCGCGACGCTTGGGAGTATGCGTCGATCAGGGACTTTGTCTGCCCACTCACCTCCTGTCTCTTTCCCCGCCTTGTAGATTGTAGACTCGCGGGTTCAGGGTCCTCTCTCCCTCTGTCATGCCAATTGTTAAATATCCCTTATCACTGTACTCGTTGTGACTTATGTAATGTATGTAAGCCCCCCCGTTTTCTTACGTTTTTTGAATGTTTACAGCGCCCTGGAATCAATGGCGCTTTAAAATAAATATTAATAATAAGTAATCGGCGTGACTCCCAAACAACCGACGTAATTGGGAGTAAAACGTCTCCAGCACGTGAGCGCTGAGTAACTCCGTCCATCAGCTGAGACCTTGCAGTCAGCTGTGGTGCATGCTGAGAACAGGACAGCACGCACCTAAGATCAATGGAGATGGCAATTTTTCTATGGCGGTGAGTCCCTATAGTGCTGGCAGTCGTGTGTTAATGGCGTGTTCATGAGTTCTTCCGCGAAATGGTGAAGTCATCAGCAATCTCACGTAGGCATTGGCGGCCGGAGTTTAGTTCACACAAGGAGGCTGCTGTACTATGGTACCCTGGCCTGAAAGGCTATGTTCACACGTCCCTGTCACCTCTGCCCGGCGGGAGTCGGCGCAAGCTCCCGAAGTACCGGCGTAATTGCGGGCCGTAATTACGCCTCGCAATTATGCCGTGTGAACATACCCAAAGAGTAAGGAAATTGTGCAAATTTAAATTGTATAGAAATCACTTTGAAGTCATTTATAAAAAAAAAAAAAAATGCCTAATGGTAAAATGGTCATTGTTGCCCATAGCAACCAATCAGAGCTCTGCTTTGTTGATTTTTCCAGAAAGGGGGCAGATTTCAAGATATGAATGCCTGAGCTCTGATTGGTTGCTATGGGCAACGAAGACAATTCTACACTTACTACTGATAAAGGCCCGTTGTGATTTGCATCATGGTTCATCCCAGGTCTTCAGCAGAGCCCTCGAGTATGGACTAGATGTACAGCATCTATATGGTGTGCAGATTGTCATACACTGAGCTGTCCTTCAGCGCCCCCCTCAATCACGATTACTCTTCAATCGTTTAAATGTAAAGGGCAATGGAGGAAATATGTGCCTCACACCAGGCGTGTGCAACGTTCATCGCAGAGATGTAAGAGCTCTATCTTGTTGTGGTGTATGGGTATTGCAATATACAGTATTTACCATCAGAATCCTGTGCCACTACTACCCTGTGCCAGTCCAGTCACCTCCAACTTGGTGCTTTCCACATGTTATAAAAAAAAAATACTACAGCTGCCAATATGCTCTGCAAGCTACAGACTATAGGATATGCTGGGAGTTGTGGCTCTTCAGATACTACAGATTTACTTGTTAGACCAGTGTTCCCCCAACTCCAGTCTCAAGTAGACACCAACTGAGGTCAGGTATCAGGGGATTATCCCACAGAATTGCCACTGATAATATGTCGAAATGTCTCTGTGCAATGTAAGTGAAAGCCAGGAAAAACATGACCTGTTTGGAGAGGGCCTTGAAGACTGGAGTTGGGGACTCCTGTGGTAGACAACTAGCAGCTGGTCAGGTCTGTTTGAGGGGTTTAGGGTATGTTCACACGGCGTAATTTCAAGTGCGCGTTTTCGGACATGTAATTTTGCACTCTAATAGGGCGAGTTGTTGCGCACCTAAAATTATGCATCCATTAGTTTCTGAGTGTATTGAACGTGTGGGGAGATAAGTGACATGTCATAGGGGCCGTGGGCTGCTGCCCCTTCACCGCGGTGGATTAGTTGCGTATTGCTGCGCGAGCTCCTGACAAGACATGAATGTATTGCCGGTGCGTACTGTATAGCCGTCAAATACATCCGTCTTGAACTGTACCCTTAATATGACCACACACTTTTGGTAGCTGACAGCTGTATGCTCACAAGGCCAAAAGCTATCCTCACCACCACAATGTTTCCAAACACATGCCTCAGTGGAGGGAGGGGAATATACGGCTGCCAGACCCTATTGGCAGTGGCTTATCTCAAGTTATGATAAAGCATCTGGCATCTTGTGATTTAACATACACAATCTTTTTTTACCCACCTAATGTCTGTGTAGAGTGGGACAGTCCAGTCAAACCCCTATGCACGTTACCGGGTTGGGCTGACCCAATCGGGAGTCTTGCTGCCCTATGGGAAAGTAAAAGATAAACAAACCTAACCTTATACTTGGATCCAGTGCTGCGTCGTGCCTCTTTCTGACAGTCTTCTGTTTTCTTCCGGTCGTCTTTCGAACACGACGCCACCGCTACAGTAGTTACAGGCCATTGGCTGACATCACCATTCAGAAGTCATTGCTCCAAGTGGTGATGTCTGCCAATGACGTGGCGGCTACTGCGGTGACGTCTAATTCGAATCAAAACCGGAAGAAAACAGAAGTCCAGTGGATAGCGAGGACTACGCAGCACTGGATCCAAGGCGAAAGGAGAGGTGACAAAGTGTGTGTGTTTTTGTTTTGTTTTTCCCATAGGGCAGCAGTATCCTATTTAAAGATTAATTTTCCTAGACAATCCCTTTAAGTGTACTGAGAGGCCAGAGTGTTCTGTCCTCTTAGCATAAATATTGGTGTGACTATGCCTATAAGTTTAAATATTAAACCCTGTAAATGTTGATATGTTGTCATTATCAGGACAACTTAATAAACATAGCAGTAGAAGGGATATATACCAGAGTGATGCCTCTGTGGAGGATTTCCTATATGAGGGGATGGTTTTAACCCTAAAATCACCTGGTATTGAGGCTTCCTAGGTCTTAAAGGGGTTCCCCTACTTGTTAAGAGTCCATTACCAATAGGCTCATCACATAAACCCCCAGTGATCAACTGTAGTCGGTGGGGAAATCTGACAGCAAGTGTTTGGTTTCCGTGCAGCTCCTCCATAAAAGGAATAAAGCATTCCACCGTTGTGTCCTTTCAATGGGTTATCTGTTATACAGGACAGGTCCCCCAGAGCCAGAAATGGTATTTGTGACTCCTCTGCAATTGGGAAGAGATGAGGATCCTAAACAGGGTACCACCCCCACTACCAACTCACATTTCTCTGATGGGATATATGAAAATAGTGATTCCAAGATAAATATGCCCATTTCCAATTTGTGTTAAATTGCAAATATAATTGAAAAATTTTGCTAATGTCTTTTAACTTTTTATTTTTTATTTTCTCAACAGTCAAATTTCTTGAAGTAATTAAGCCGTTCTGTGCGATATTGCCAGAGATCCAAAAGCCAGAAAGAAAGGTGGGTGACACGGTCTGATGAGAGAAGTTTATGATTACACATGCTACCGTCATTGCCCTTGCTGCCAGTGGATAACCTCATCCCTGGGCCCCAGCAGTAATAGTCATTCCTAATGATGTGAATCCTATAGCGAGTGCTTTATGGGGAGGTGTATTTGTAAGGACTACAAAGTGGCCAGTCACATCTTTCTGTGTGTGTGTTCAAGATATATTTATGGACTTTTATACTAAACTGTGTATTTCTCTCTCTAGATCCAATTTAAAGAAAAAGTATTATGGACGGCAATCACCCTGTTCATCTTCTTAGTATGTTGCCAGGTAAGCACAGCAGTTGATTGCTCAGACTTGCAATGTTGCCTTTCACAATGCACTTTAGGTTGTTAGCTATGTAGACACACGGCTTAATCTGCAGGGGCGTAAGAGTCCGCCGCACTACGCCGTGTGGGTCCGGGGCGACGAGCAGGGGGCCGGCACTTCGCCGGCCCAATTTTGACAGTCATTGCGAGCGGCGCGTATTACGCCGCTAGAATGTGACTGTCATTTAGTCCCCCTCAAGGCATATTCGCCGAGCAGGGAGAGAAGGTCGTAATGCTATTAGTTTTCTCTATGAGAAATGTCATATTACAATAGTTATTGGGACTGGATTCAGCCGTAATTGGCGCACTTCGGTGCGTAATTAGGAACCTGAATGACGTCCAGATAGGCGTGTGAACATGGCCTTAGGGTAAGATGTAATTTGCTGAAGACTTTAGTGACGGATACTGAAGGCCATACTGCTGTGCCTGGTACTGCTGTTGACTTTGAATCAGACACACAGCCATGTTAGAAAGAGCAGCGGTACGACAAGTACTGCAGCAAAGAGTCTGTGGCGCTTCAGCAAGCTACCTTGTTAGTACTTCTGTTCAGATTCATTGTTTTTACGAATATTTTTGTCTTTTCAGATTCCCCTTTTTGGTATAATGTCTTCAGACTCTGCAGATCCCTTTTATTGGATGAGAGTTATCCTGGCTTCCAACAGAGGTAAGATAGACTGCAGTCCATGAACTATGGGTAGAACAATCCTTGCTGGGGAGATTTTGTGCTCCCCAGGCTAAAGAATCAGTTGCTTCAAAGATAGTGCACTAATGACATTACTGATTTGTCTGTTTCACAGGTACCTTGATGGAGCTGGTATGATCCCTCGTCACCTTGGGTTTCATCATGCTCAGCTCTGGTGTGCCAAAGATCAATTGAAGTTGGAGGGTACACCAAAAGTAGAGCTTTGTTTCAAAGGATGCACAAAAAGTGTACGTTAGGCTGTGATCTTGTTACAGGGACTCTAAAAAACTCTGATAAGACTTAAGAAGCAGGCTCTTAAAGGGTTTGTCCACATTGTAACCTGGGGTCAGCTCATAGTTCGCAGTAAGTCTGCCTCAGAGAACAGGTAGATGGCAACGATTGCGCCTTTCTGCCACTTCATTATGTGAGTTCCAAACATAATTAAGCAAGTGCAAGACGTAAGCTTGCAAGATGGGGCAATCCCTATAGTGTACGCTAAAGTATATAAAGATATTGTGTGTCCTTGTGCAAAAAATCACGAGTGCTGAAATTGTAATTTTTGTGTGAATTGATATATGGGAGTGGAATTAGAACTGTAATTCCCACTCTTCCTCCAGTGTTTGGTATGATCATCACTATCGGTCAAGCTATTGTGTACGTCATGACTGGCATGTATGGAGATCCTTCTGAGATGGGTGCTGGCATCTGTCTGCTCATTACTATCCAGGTAAATCCTTGTGCTCCTTTTGCAACTCTTTATTTAGAAAGTGTCCCGTTTTCCTTTGGGTAACCAGACCTTTTTTTGCCTTCAGCTCTTTGTTGCTGGTCTAATTGTTTTACTTCTGGACGAACTGCTACAGAAGGGCTATGGTCTGGGATCTGGTATCTCGCTCTTCATTGCTACTAATATCTGTGAGACCATTGTATGGAAAGCCTTTAGTCCAACCACAGTGAACACTGGCAGAGGTAAGGGAGTATAGAAAAGTGGCATACATAAATTTTTGCATGTTTGGCATCATACAGATATATAGCATTCATGTTCCACTAGATATTACATTTATTGTTACATACTTGCTGTTTCCTAATTGTGTGTTGTATTTTCTTTTTATAGGCACAGAGTTTGAAGGAGCCATCATTGCCCTGTTCCACCTGCTTGCCACTCGTACTGATAAGGTCCGCGCTCTCAGAGAAGCCTTCTATCGCCAAAACCTGCCCAACCTCATGAATCTGATTGCTACCATCTTTGTCTTCGCTGTAGTGATATACTTCCAGGTAGGTTCTGTTCCTTACAGTATGATGAGCAATGAAAGTTCTAAGTGTTTTTGAGCATTCCCATAATAGTGAAGGCCCATAGAAATCAATGTTTATCAACATTTTTAGGATTTTTATGGGAGTGCTACACAATGCTTATTAAACAAGTGCCATGTTACTGTCAAGCCTTTTATTGCAAACTTTCACTATTTTTTCTTTTCTGTTAATTAGTATTTCTAGGGCTTGTTGAAGTGGTCTGCCCATTAAGTCTGCACGTTACCGTGGACAGTACAACACTTATCCTATTAAGCTGTTCTATACCTCCAACATCCCCATCATCCTGCAGTCTGCTTTGGTTTCCAATCTGTACGTCATCTCTCAGATGCTGTCTGCTCGTTTCAGCGGCAACCTGCTTGTCAACCTTCTGGGGACGTGGTCTGTAAGTATCCATAGACCTGACTGCCACTTTCTCAGTTACTAAGAACACATTCCTACGGCTGTCCATTTTTGGTCAGTAAACTTGTCCAAAACCAGAGCAGAATAACGGATAGCTGTTTCTTAAGAAATCCAACAGATTATAAGTAAATGTGTTCTAACCTCACCTATAATTGTTTAGGATACCTCCACTGGTGGACCTGCACGAGCCTACCCTGTGGGCGGATTGTGTTATTATCTCTCTCCGCCGGAGTCGTTTGGTTCTGTGCTAGATGATCCGGTTCATGCAGTAGTTTACATCGTGTTCATGCTGGGCTCCTGCGCTTTCTTCTCCAAAACCTGGATTGAAGTATCTGGCTCTTCAGCAAAGGACGTAAGTGTCAAGCTCACTTCATACCTTGATGCTACTTTTCTATATTTTTGGCACAGCTTAACAAATCTGTTGTTTCTAGGTTGCAAAGCAGCTCAAAGAGCAGCAGATGGTAATGAGAGGACACCGGGAGACATCCATGGTGCACGAGCTGAACAGGTGAGAGGTTTATTGCTGGATTATCCAAGTTCTGTAAAGAGAGGGCATTCTTTGCTGGGAACAGTCTTTTATTAAAAGGACCGTCCAGGACCTTGAAAAAGAGGTGGAATTCTGTAGGTGGGTGGTAGTGTGGGTGAGTACATTTCCACATAATTGCCTTTTTAATGGTCTGTGATCATCTGCTGGTCTTTGGTTGGCCACTGCAATGATGTATTGTGACAGCCAATCAATAGACACAGAAGTGAGGCCATTATGGATGGTAATCTCCACTGTGCACCCTATATTTTTATTCAGTGTAACATGCTATTACTGTATTTCTCAAAAAATCCATTTTAAAAGATTTATAATCTTAGAGTTTGTAAACCTGTAATTTTTCTCACATACTTTTCTACTGGGAAGTTACTGCTACATTGGTTAGGCTTTGTCCACTGTTATCCTCACGGCGTAATTGCGGGGACGGGTTTCATCCGCAATTATGCCGTGGAAGGGGGGGGGCACATGTATCCCGCCGGGATAATTAACATGTCACTTTCTCTCCACCCGTCGTATTTCGCGGGAGAGGAGACGGAGTCCATAGTTCTTTATGAGAACTGTGGATTACCATAATGACTAGGATGGATTTCAGCCGTATTTCGTGCAGTACGGCGTGAAATCCATCCCAAAATAAGCCGTGTGAACATAGCCTTAGATGGGGAAGCCGTACTGCCACACATCTACTGGGAGTCTGGACTGTCTTCGCTCATTAGATATATAGACAGGAGAATGTAGGGTTGTCCTTGGGGAAAGAGACCACAACATTACACTAAAACCTCAGCCCACAGATGGTGGTCACCTGTCTGGACTGTTTTCTGAAGGTACAGCCTACATTTATATCAACTGTACTAATTTGCCTTTTTCCTCCTCTTTTTCAGGTACATCCCAACAGCAGCTGCCTTTGGTGGTCTTTGCATTGGAGCACTCTCTGTTCTTGCTGACTTCTTGGGTGCCATAGGCTCTGGAACTGGTATCCTGTTGGCGGTCACTATTATCTATCAGTACTTTGAAATCTTTGTCAAGGAGCAGAGTGAGGTTGGAAGCATGGGTGCTCTACTCTTCTAAAACCATCTTTTCTTTAAGCGGTCATTCTCCAGGACCCAAGATGTGAGCTGATTATGTGACTTGGAAAACTCCGTTGTTAGTGTGTGTTCCAGGGACTTCAGAGGGGGTCAGACACATCACTAAGTTGGTGTCCATTCACCAGTGACGTCCTCAAACAAACCCTGTTATGTTTTTTTTTGTTTTTTTTACCAGTTTTGGCCCATTTTTTTAAATTGTGGACAATGTGCAAGAACTTTTTTTGTTTTTGTGTTTTTTTTTTTTTCTCTGCAAAAAATATTTTTTAATTTCACAATTATGAGCATGAATTTAAACAGGGCATCTATTTAAGTCTGTCTCTCATAGACTTAAGTCATCCAGTCGGTTAATGCGTCTGTACAGAGTTGGAGCAGAGTTAATGGGTATTATCATTTTTTTTTTCAATAAAATCTTTGAAAACAGATTGTTTTAAGTTTTTGTTACTCATGGACATGTTGCGGTTAGCAATCACTTTTCCGGACAATATATCTTGATGTGTTAAAATTCATTAATGCTGCATATAATGGTTTAAAATTACGTGTCCATTTTCACAAAATGTTGCGAAAAAATTAAGCTCTTTAATGCCACTTATTACTACTGAAGTTGTTTGACCTTAAAGGTAGCCTGTCACATTACTTATTCTCGCTCTTCTAGAAGAGAGTATAACTTTTTTATAGGACTTCTGACACTTAATCATGATATTAAGCAGTTATTCTTTGGACAACCTCACTGGTTTTACCAGTCATGAGATGTTTCTTGTGTGGCACCTTGGAAATGAGACACCTTTTTACAGTCATCAGTTGAACAAGCTGATATTATTTTTCACTAAGTGGCAGGATTGCTTTCTAATTACTGATATATTTGAGCCTGGCGTCATTTGCACCTCTTTCTTCATGTACTCAATATCTTTTCCTGTGTCTTTTCTCATTATTACACATAATTTATGGACATCTGTTGGGTGGGTTGTTACCAATATCTGATGAGAATTTCATGCCTTTGCTTGCATTACTTAGAAATTGTGGATGTTCGATATTTATTTATGCTGTGGTGTAGAGATATATGCCTCAGTTTTCCAGGGGACAATACTGTACCCCCAACATTGGCTACAGAGCTGATCTAGATCTGTTAAGACCCAGCACCTCCTGCAGATACTGGACCCCAGCAATCGTGATCACTGGGGAGCTTTCAGGCTTCCTGCTAAGCTGTGTACTTATTTAGCATTTGATTGTCCAGGCAGAAGAATTGGAGGATATTAAATATGTCAGTCTTCACTTTAGAAAGCCAGCACTTCACTCCTGCAGCTTTAAGATCTCATGCAGCATACGACAATATTTCGTGGATGTTCAGAAATGTATTGCAGACACTGCCTGTACGCTAGTCTGCAGGTGGTCGGTGAGTGGTTAAAGGGAATCTGTCGCCAACTTCTTTTTTTTTTTTTTTTTTTTTTTTTTTTTTTACTTATTAATCAAGGTGGGGATCCCTGATCCATAATTCTTGTGCCTTTAGCGTTTTTATTTCATTATTTGTAGATTCTCAATTCGGCCGTCTATCATATGACTGTGGGGAAGACATTCTTGCTTGCACTGCTTTAACAGCAGTAAAAGATACTTTACAGTAGCTTCATGCACATAGGATTCTTAAGATAGATTTTGTCTCATAGACTTGTATAAGAGTTTTCTAGTCATGCTGTGTGACCTAGGAAGAAATCCACTCTGCAGGGAGGAGGGGGAGCTGTGATATCTCCTTCTTGTGCACTGGTGGATCCTGTGTTATCTGTAACACATTTGTGTCTCCTTTTCGTCAGTTTGACACTGCTTCTACTGATCATGTGCAGGACTGCTGAAAATGCTCTCTATACAGTACAGGAAGTGTCAGATGATTATTGGCATTGTAGCCAAAGTGAAAACTGCAAGACTTAAAGAATTATAAAAAAAAAAAAATATTGAAAGTGATATGGAAAACTAAAAAAAATAACTCAAAATTCCTAAAAAATGTTTAACATAAAAATGTGAGTTACACAATAAATAATTTTTTGATGCCACATTTCCTTTAAAGAGGTTGTTCAGGATTAGAAATAACTGCCTGCTTTCTTTAAAAAAAAATAGAACCACCTCTGTCACAGGTTGTAGCTTGTGCTGAAGCTCAGAAAGAGTTGGTGCAATTTTTGAAAGAAAGCAACCATGCTTTTCTAATCCTGGACAACAAATTTAAGGGAGCACATTGAATAAATCTGTTATACCTAGTGTATAACACGGGGTGAAATGAAAAGGTTTTCCTTTTTTCTTGGCTGCAGTTAGTGGTTTTCTCGCTACAAAGATCATATCTCTAATGGTGGGGACAGTAAAAATAAGTTGTTTTGCAATTGGTTTGTATTCCCTAAATTATTTAGTACAGCAGCTATGAGCTAATCTGTGTGTGTCCTAGAGCTAAAGCAACAGCCTGAGGTCTGACCACACCCATTTGCTGTGACTGGCTGCCTGATATTTAGTTCAACCCCCTTAAGTAGACGGATGGAGATCTAAGATTCCTCAACCAATACATTAGCATCCCTGTTGACGACACTTCCACTCTGGGTAATGCACCTAAACCAAATACCAGTATAAAACACTGGGATTCACAAGACAAGCTTAAGTCATTGAATCTGAGGTGCTCAGCTATTGGTCTGATCTTTCAACATTCTCCTTTTAGCTGAGAGGAATGGCTGTAAGGGTCGTGACAAACAAAAGAAGGTGAGACTGCATGTTCTGTGCATCAACAAACGGGCACTAAATAGGGAGTTAGGAGTGCAAACCTTGGTGGGAGGGAGAGAAGGTGCTCGGCGGATATGGACTACTCAGTCCAGTCTGGCAAAATTTGAGAATCCATGGCACCCTTCATACAGGTTTAGGAGTAGATTAGAAAAAACGAACTTTATAGTATTGGCTCCATATACATGTTTTGTAAAATCAAGTAGAAGGGGAAAAAAAAGTGGAAAGTCCATTCCAATCGAGGTTACGTATTGGGTAGTCGTCTGATACTCTTGTCTTTGGCTAGTTTAGGTGTAGTCCACTGTGGTGTTCTGGAATTCCTGAATCTCTTATCCACTTTGTGGAAATGAAGTGCAGAATATCCTAGCCTGAACGTAGATTATGACGGTGACCTTTTCTCGCAAGGTGGGTGTCTGTATCACATATGGGTTGGTTTGGTTTCTCTGTGCGTGCCCTCTTTAGGCGACGGTATGAAACGGTGTAAAAGATACACATGTATATCTTTCACACTTTTCATACCCGTTGCCATAAGCGGACACTGAGCAGAGAACCACCACAATTGGAATAGACTTTCCACTTTTTTCCCCTTCTACTTGATTTTACAAAACGTATATATTGAGCAAATGCTATAAATAAAACTCGTTTTTTTCTAATCAACTCCTAATCCTGTATTAAGTGTGCCAAACAGTGAGGCACTTGACCTTCTACCCTTCGGAGATGGGAATAGTCACAGGATGAACAGTAAATAATATCACCTATGTACCAGCTTAACACTATGACCGAGCAGTTAGACTTGGATCAGTTTGTGTTAAGGGAGTGATTACTGCAGCCAGATACCTCCTATCAGATAACTTAGAGATAATACTGAGGTAAAGATTTTCTGTACAAAAAGAACTATGGGTGTAACTATAGCCATAGTGCAGTTGCTATGGGACCCAGGATTTCAGGGGCCCACTATAAGTACAAAAACATTGTACCTTTTATAGGGAATAACAAACTGGTGGCTTTCTACTGTCTATAATCACTATGGGAGTTCTCTGATACCAAGGGTATGAATGATAGCCTAATATAATTGATACTTATGAAGCGGTTTCAAATTCTTTTCATCAGGTGTTGGGGCCTCATCTTATTTTGCTATGGGATCCCATGAATTCTAGTTATGCCCCTGGCAACAGAGAGACTGTCCATACCTTGGAGGTTCAGGCCTGCAAATTCCCTCCAGTTTGATACTGAGGTATTGATAAAAGTCTGGCAAGATCAGGCCACAGTAATATAGCCATCATACTGGTTTTGCCAAGGAAGCTCTGCTTCAGTCTGAAGAGTCATGGTCAATATGGAGTCTTTCTCCCAAAAAAAGACCTACAGCTATGCTATGGTCTAAAATTTTCCACCTAACAACCTGTACGTTGACTAGCCCTTCTCTGGCTTAGAGGGTTCCTGACGCAGTCCAAGAACAGGACCCACTGTCAAGGTCTGAGATCAACAGGGAAGACCTATTTAACCAGGCCAGTAACGGCCTTTTTTATTGATCAGTGATGGGGCCCTGCAATAAAAACCCCTAGAACTCGTCTTTGCTAATAGGGTTGGGGTTTTGGAACCAAGCCCCGATCACTCCTAAATTTCCCCAAAAACCCCTCTGACTCCCTCATACATGCCGCATTTTAAGTGTTAACTTTTTTTGTAAAATTTTTTCATCTGGTTTTTTATCACTTTAGATACAATAATCAAGCTATTTAGGTGAAACAGACATGACAAGAAAAAGGGTAAAATGTTTATTATTTTATTTTATTATCTTTATTTTGGGGGCCCCCTTGATCCAGGGCGCGTACATTTCGGGCGGGGTACAAAAATAAAGGGTCAAAAAATTTTCAAAGTGACAAAAGTGACTAACAAGGGTCAAGGGAAAGGGTCCCTGCCCGCGGGGGTTACAATCTACAGGGGGGGGGTGAAGAAAACAGAAGGTGAGGGCAGACCCTGTTTCGGGGGGGGAGCAGGCAACCCCGGGTTTAAGTGGTTATAGGCAATCCGAAGGGTAGGTTTTCTGGTTTCGTTTGAAGCCGGTGAGAGAGGGGGAGTCTGATGTTTTTGGGGCAGTGAGTTCCGAGTGTTTGGGGGGAAACACGAAGAATCTTGGAGACGGTTATTGAGGGGTAAAGAGGAGAGCAGAAGGGCCCCGTGAGGGCGGAGGTTGCGTGAGGGAGGTATTTAGAGATTAAGGCAGAGTGTATGAAGGGAGAGGTTTTGGAGAGCCTTTAGGGCGAAGTGCTAGCTTGAACTGGAAATTGCTGGGGGCAAGGGGGGGGCCAGTGAAGGGGGACGGCAGAGGGGAGAGGCAGGGGAGTAGCGAGGAAGAGGTAAATCAGACGACCTTTTTTTGGGGGGGCTGGTGAGGGGTTTTAAGCCATTTAAACAGTGAAGAGAGATCTGGGGGGGGGGGAGATGGAGTGGGACGGTGGGAGATAATGAATTCAGTTTTCTCCAGTTTGTTTTAGGGGGGGGGGAGAAAAGGGGGAAATGGGGGGACACAGTCAGGGATTGGGAGAGAAGAGAGGCGACATCTGGGCCGGAAGTAGAGTTGGGTGTCTTTGCATACAGGTGGTATTGAAAGCGTGTGAAGTTGATGCCCCAGACCAAGAGTGTGATAAAGAAGAGTGGGGGCCCGGGACTGCCCCTTTGGGGGCCCCGACAGAGGAGGGCGAGAGGAGGGGTGGAGCGAGAATGAGAGACCTGAAAGTCCATTGAGGTACGAGGAGACCCGGAAAGGCCAAGTCCGATCCCGAGGAGGGGGAGGATGTTAGCAGGGGGGAAATGGTCAAAAGTGTCAAAGGCAGAGGAAAGGTCTAGGAGGAGAAGCACGAGTGGGCGTGAGCTTTGGCTTTGCTAGTCGTTGGGGGACTTTGGTTAGGGCGGTTTCGTAAGGGGTGGGGGGGAACCCCGATTGGAGGGGGTTTAAAGGGGAAGATTTGGGTGGGAGATGGGGGGAAAAGTTGAAGATGGAGTTTGTCAAGGGTTTAGAGGCGAAGGGAAGCAGTGAGAGGGCGATAGTTGGCAGTGACTTTTGTGTGTAGAAGAGACATGGGGGTCAAATTGTCAAGATTTATTTAATCTATTCAGAGCCCAGAAGGATTAGGCAATGCTGAAAACCCAAAAACAGATTTCCCAAAACTCAAAAATAATAAAATTAAAAATTTTTATTTTTTTAAGCAAAAAAAGTAAAATGCAGTTAAAAAGCAAGATTCTGCAGAATAACAGAGCTAAAATTGCAATCACATTTTGTATAAAATAGGTAGAGATGTTATAAAATTTCTCTTTGCACTGTCAAATAACTGGACCAACTTATTATATATTGGAGGAGTCGGAGTCGGTCCATTTTATGACGACTCCGACTCCTGCAAAATAGGCACAGACTCTCCGACTCCACAACCCTGGGTCTAATAGTCTTAGCTACTTAGCAACCTGAAGGTTGACTAAATCAAGGTCACTGTCAAGGTCCTAGACCAGCAGGAAAAGCCTACATGAGCAGGCCACGGTAATGGTAATTTTTTATTCTCCTTAATGTTTGGCAGTGTTCTTTTTTGTATTAGCAGTCCTGTGCAATTAAAAATTACTTCTAAAATCTTGCCCTTTTTTATCTGTGATAGTAAAGACATAAAACCCCTGAATGGCAGGGCAAACTTATCTCAGTTTATTGCAGGTGATCCAAAAAAAGCTTATTTAAATGTAGTCTCATTACAAAAAGTAGGTAATAACAATGATTGCACTACTGTTCTCTGGACAGGCCTAGATAAAGATTAAACCGACAGGAAAATAATAAGAGCAGTACATGAAAGGATAGTGTGTCAGTCTTTTTCTGCACCTGGGATCTGGGTTTATTCACTCAGTGGTATAGCTACAGGGGTCGCAGCAGTCGCACTTGTGACCAGGCCCCTGAGCCATGGGGGGCCCACGCCACTCAGCTGCATCGTTGGGTCACATAGACCAAGGCAGGCAGCGGCTGAATGTCCGGAATACAATCATCCCTGTTTTCCTGATTTGACAGAGCAGGGACTAATGGACTTAGCTCACACTCGGAGCAGACTCATTATCTCTATCAAGATTAGCTTTTGTCTACAGATAAGCAATTATTTTCACTCCTCAAAGCACTTGTAGCTTTGTAATGTCTCAGCTAGTTATAGAGAAGCTCAATATGCTAATCTGTGCTATAAAACTACCTACAGCCAGATGCCCCCATAGTGGATGAAAAGCTGCATGTAATTCAGTGAAACAGCATTGTAAGAAACCACCTTTAAAGGTTCCATCTGTCCTACCAGTTTTCAGGGGCAGAAATACCTCAGTTGTTGTGTGGATAACAGTGATGTTATCTGTAGTTGCCAAGAAGATGGTGCTGGAACTTTTATCTAGTAATGTTGTAAGAAAACAGACAAAGATGACACCTGAAGAAAAAAATCACATTTTTGTACAGGTGTTCATAAAAATTTTGGATGCTTTTTTAAACATTTTGTCAATAGAAAAAAGGTTTGGTGTTGAAGTTGTAAAACCACGCTACCCCCACACTATGGGAGCTCAACTAAGCTATTTGGAAAGAAGTATATGTTGTTTTTTTTGCTTTGTAGCCAATGGCTAACAAATATCACTGTATAGCTTATAGTGACATACATTGGACATAAATTGTGTCATACTCCCAAACATATATGTTTGAGGCATAGACAAAACATGATGTAAACCACAGGTGTCAAACTGCCGGCCCTCCAGCTGTTGGGAAACTACAACTCCCATCATGCATTTGTATACTCTATAACAGTGGGCATGATGGGAGTTGTAGTTTCCCAACAGCTGGAGGGCCGGCAGTTTGACACCAACAGAGCCTGAACTGTAAGTTTCACAAAGCATCACCATAATCACACATATCCTACTGGTTTTTGAACAGTTGTTTTTCAGTTATTGTATTTACACAGTTTAATGTGCTCTAAAATTTAAAAAATTTAATTTGCGATGAAAAAAAAATAAGGGGATTAGTTTTGTTTCAAAAAAAAATTAAAATTTTTGGGGCCCTCCTCAAAGTAGCCATTTTCTAAAATGATACAAACGTTCCCCACAATTGAGGCATTCTTTATACAATTTTATTAAGATATTGTTCGAAAATTTCATCCCAATATTAAACTTTTGAATGGGGCCTCTTCCCTCCCATCCCCAACCAAAAATATTAACCAGGACCTCTTAATAATAGTCATGCAGTTACTAGTAATACAAGGCCCCAAAAGCCCTCACATCATATCCCCCTAATATGCTACAAAAAAACCCCCCATTTTTCCCAAAGCCCCAAATTATTTAAAACCCATTCCCAATTTAATGTACTACAGAAGGGGACCCGTTTTTAAACCCAACCAGAAGGGTTACCACTTTTTTCCCAAAACCAAAAAATTGACTAAATAAACCCACTAAAACTTTTTTCCAAAATTTTAAAGACCCAATATAAAAAAACCCAATGTTCCGCCTTATAGTGACCCATATTTTTTATTTTAGTTTTCCAGTTTTTACACAGGTCTGCAGACTTTTATATTCCTTTCATACAGGGGCCATTTTTTTGGGGTTTGGGTTCCCAGTGTAACAGGTCTGGGGGACATATAAGTGTTTACATTTCATTTAACATTTGGGTAAAATCACGGGTTTGCGTTTTTCTCTGAAAAGTTGTTAACTTTCCCTTTTTTTGTTCCAAATTCCAGCCCCCAAGTTAAATTCCCCTGGCCCCATTTTGTCCCGGGCTTTTTTGGACACAAATATCTTGGGAAAATCCTCATTTTTTACAGCCCCCCCACATGCCCCCCAACCAAAACTGTAAAAAATTTCCCAAAGGTGTGGGCGGGAAGGGTTTTGGACATAGCTTAGAGGACCAGTCTCCTAGGGGGGAGTGGAGGAACGGGGATTCCCCCCCTGGAGTTTGTGTTACGCTATGGCTGTACCCCATCAGAACCCAAAATTTTCCCGGGTAGGTAGACCCCCATTAAATAGTGTGGTAGGCACTGGTTGGTAGGTTGGTAAGCTCCAGGTAGGTAGTATATAGGCCCCAGGTAGATAGGCCCCAGCTAGGTAGATAAGTAGATTAATCCTAAGTAGATAGGTAGGCAGTAGTTAGGCTACAGGTAGGTATATGTGCCAGTTTGGTAGGTAGGCTACAGGTAGGTAGGTAGATTGGCCCTAGGTAGGCAGTATTTGGGTAGGCAGCCCTCGGGGTAGCTATTTTTGGGCTGTGGTGAGCTACAGGAAAGGCTTTTGGGGGGCCCCCCAGGTAGCTGGGCTTTTGGGGGTCACATAGGTAGGTGGGTTTATAGGCAAATAAGGGGCCCCAAACATAGGTAGGTATTTTATAATATAGTGGGCCCACATGGGTTTGGTAGGTTTTTTGTTTTATGGGGACCCCAGAAAGGTATTTAGCTCCATTAGTGAAAAAAAAAAAGTAAAAAAAAAAAAAAAAAAAAAAAATAACAAACTCCCCTTTTCCCCCCTGATGTGACGAGCGGCGGGCCCCAGCTTCTGAGCGTTGCGTGATTGGGGCCCGGGGGCCAAGTAGGATTGGGCCCAAAAAAAAAGCTTACCAGGCGTTTTAGGGGAAAGGGGTCCCCGGGGGCCGGAAGTGCGTTGTTGTGGGGCTGTAAAAGTCACTCCCTCTGAAGTTTTTTTGTAAAGGGGACCCCGGTCTTTTTGGGGGGGGAAATGCCCGAGTGCCTGGGGCCTGGGGGGCCCCATAGCAGTTATTTATGGCTGTTTTACGGTGGTTTTTTCCCCTCTGTTGCTTTTTAGGTTGTTTCTGCTTTTCATTTTTTTCTATCAATTTTCATCTCAAACAAGGCCCAATTGGGGGTTTTAAAAGGGGAAATTTTTCATCAGAAAAATTCCCCCATTTTTTAGGAATTTGTAGTTGTGTTTCCTTTTAATTTTTCATATCCTGGGATCACTAAACAAAATCAATGAGGAGGTCAGCTCTGTCAAACCTTTCAAACGGTTAAAGACCCCTCCTTTAATTTAGAATTGGCGTCCCATAGCGCTGTTTAAAGGGGGACAGGGGAAAATTTTGGCAAAAAACGTTGTTTAATTTGGTGATTAAAAATTTTCCTCACAGCTTTTTCACCGGCCCAACTTTGCTCAGTTCCTGGGGCCGGTTTGCGAAGTTAGCGTTGGGTCAGAGAGGCCCCTAGACGGGGGCGGGGGGGTCACTGGGAGGAGTTCACACTGTTTTTGGGGTTTAAAGGGAATAAGTTTCTTGTTCCCATGCATTTTGCCCTTTTACCCCCTTTTTAAGAAAACTAGGGTTGTGGACCCCCTTTGGGGGGGGTAAAAATGGCCTCAAAGAGCATTGGAACCCTTTTTATTGATGATGTCACTGACTTTGGATCCTCGGAGGAGGGGGTGGGATAGGTGATGTCAGAGATGGAGCTATTTTTGGAGCTTCTGGGGTCTAGAATCAACCGGATAAAAGTGAAAAACTCCTGGTTGGAAGAAGGGGGTCCCAATTAGGGATTCCAGACACCCTCTCTACTCCCCAGGGGAAAAAGCAAAGATCCTAGGCATTGAAAAATTTTACCCGGGTTTAAATTTCCCAAAAAATAAAATTGGGGAGGACAGGCCTTTAAAAAATGCGGCTAAAAAGGTTTTACCCCGGGGGATGAGGGTTGGGGCACTGGGCCCTCAGAGAATTAAAATTTGCCTGATCAAAACTTTCCTTTCTCCTGTTTTTTCATCTATCTGGCGTTTTTGTGCCTTTTTTCCGGGGGGTTTCTCTGGTTCGGGGGTTTACAAGGGTTTTTCTTCCGATGTTATGGGGGAAAAAAGAATGAACCTAAACAGGAAGAGGGTTACATACGAAAATGAGGAGGGCTAGGGGGGGGTTTAAATATGGTTTAAAACCCCGGGGGTATTTTCCCAAAACTTTTTTTTTTAATCAACCTGGCGTGCATGGGGAATACAGGCCCCCCCCTTGTGGGTTTCACCCCTTGTCAGGAAAGTTTCAGGGCTTACTTCCAAGGGAAAGGGGTTGGGGGTGGGTCAAGTGAAAAAACCCTTTTTTTAGTTTTACGCAGATATTTTTCCAAAGGTTTTTGTTGCCTGGATCTGAAAAATCATCCGCCCGGGGGGCTGGAGTTTGGGGGTTTTAAGAACTCTCGCCGGAAACCCTGGGCAGAGGGTAGTTCCGGAGATCATTGGCCCTCCTAAAGGGTTTGCCCATTTGCGGGATCTGATGGCCCGGGTTTTTGTTTATTGATTCACTGCCCTTACAATATAGAAGGTTACAAAAAGGGGGGGAGCTTCCTTAGGTTGGCCCAGGTTTGGAAAACCTCTTCCCATTCTGAGTAAATTTTTGGAGCATTCTAAAAACCCGGGTAAAAGGGAAACCCTGCACTTTTTTTATTGTTTGGGAGTTTGGAAAGGGATCCCACTAGTGCCCCTGGTTTTTGTATCGAACATCAGAAAAAACCCCATCCGGGTGGAGGAGGTTAAATAGGAAATTTTGGGTGAAATGGTGGGTACGGGGGCCACACTTTAAGGGGGGTTTTTTTTGGGGGGAAACCTGTTTTAAGGGCTCCAGACTCTGTTTTTGGTGGTGGGCTGAGTTTGTACATGTAGTTTTTTTTTTTTTTTTTAAAACAAAAAAGACAGAGAAAAGGCTTACAGAATCGGAAAACCCGAGTCTTCCCGGGGAAAGGGAAGTTTGATTTATAATGGTTTATTAAACTTGTTTTATTAAATTTGCTGGGGTTGGGAAATTTTGTTTCGTATGTACCTGAATCACGGTTTAAATTGCTTTGTATTTGCATCTCTCCATTTCTACCCTTTATCTAAATTTTATATTTTAAATATTAAAAGGGGGTTTTTTTTCGTTTAAAAAAAATCATGTCTCAGATTTTTGGGGGCAGTAAAAAAAAGCATTTTTTTAATTGGGTTGCATTTTCCTCTGTCCCCTTGGTTTAGCAGATATCGCTTCGCTGTAAACTGTCTTCTATTTCCCGCTGTTGTGGTTTTGAAAAGCCCCCCTGGTCGTTTCCCTTTTCCCCCGACCCCGCCCCCCTGCACTGTGATTGGCTGGCTGCATTTCTTCAGCCTGTTGGGATATGCCCTAGAAGGAAACGTATGGCCCCCCCCCTGCGCTGGTTTGGCTGCCTGCACACCTGTGTTTACTCCCTCTAGCTGTTAAAACTCGTAGTGAAACCAAGCTGCTGACTCTTGTAAATTCAGTCTGGGGGAAGGTCGGGAATTTTCTGGTTTTAAAGGGGCTTTTTTCCAAGAGGGTTTATTCACCCCTCACGGGTTTAGTCTTAAGCTGCTACTTTGAAAAAGGGGGTTCGTTCCCCAGATCGAATGCAAGCCCCCCCCTTTCTTTTGACGTCATTCTGTTGTATAACATAAGGGTTCAAACTGTGTTTAAAAGCGCTTTTGTAGTGCAGTGCATAGGTGATCGCTTGGCAAGCTGAGGTTGGGATTCAAGCCCCATTTTTTTTTTTTTTTTGTTTTTTTCTTTTAAAAAAGTACAATATGTAAATATTGTAAATATATGTGTAGACATTTTAAAATTTTTTATATATATATATATATACACAACCCCCACAAAAAAACCCCCCCTATATATGTCCCATCTCAAGTCACCCAAAGCACTTCCAACATATGTGTTACAATCATTTATTTCTCGCGGATGAGACATGATATGGGGGACTTATGTAGTTATATATATCTTTAAAAGGTTTGCCCATATAAAATTTTGGTTTCTCTCACCTTTTGTGTAAATTTGGGGGGGGGGGGGGGAATTACCCCCAATGGGGACTAGAACCCAAAAACCCCCCGCTTCTTTTTTTTTTAAAACCAACCATTTTTTTTAAAAAACCCGCTGGGCCCATAAAGCCAAGTCAGTTCAGGCTGAGCAGGTTTTTCTCTCAAAGCTATTTGTTTTTTCCCCCCCCATTGTTTTACTAAAATTCACTGCGCAAGCAGGATCTTTACTTAAAGGGTAAACATTTGTCCCTTGTAGTTGGTAAAGGTCTCTGCCTTTTTGTCAGTACAATTTGGTTGAACCCCAATTTAGAACAAAAGGGAAAAAAACTGCGGCTTTCATGTGTAAACTAAAAATAAAAATAGATAAAAAGGGGTGCTTGCTCAGCTTGTGGACCCTAAAGGCTGCGACATAAGCATGCAGGAGGTTTACAGAGCTGTTATACCCAAAGAAAACCCCCCGCATCCCCTCTTCAAACAAAATGATGATGTCCCCAGTTCTTCAGTGAGGGAGACACGCCTGGGTGGGAGGGGGGGACACGCCTGCAAAGGGAAAAAAACACCCCCTGGGATTTAAAAACTCAATCTGAGAAAATTACAAAACAGCAAAAGCAGTTTAAAACCGATAAACCCCCTTTAAAAAGGTATATGAAAAAACTTGAATTTTTTTAAAAAAAATAGTTTTTAGTATTATAAATAAAAAAAATGTATATTGTATAAGTAGAAAAGGGGGGGTTTGGATAAAAATTTTTTGGGGGAAGGAGGGATAATAATAGAGGGGAGGTGAGGAGAAGAGACGGGGTCCTTGCGCTAAAATGCCCTATGTTTAAACTTTGACTCGGGGCCCAAACAACACTTTGGACTATAATTAAAAACTTTTTTTTAAGTGTTTTTGTATATATGAAAATTAAAGGGGTATAATAAAACAATAGTTGGTGGGCCAATAAAGGTTTTGTAGGAAGGGGAGAAAATTTTGGGATAAAAGGGAAAAGGAACACGGGAAAACAACTAAGAGAAATTTAATGTTAGGGAAAAAAAAAAGGGCCCCTTTTTTTCTTTGTAAAATATTGTATATTTTTTGTATTATTTTATGTATCCCATACTGAAACAAAAAACAACATTTAACAAAAAATAAAAGATTTCCCCACCATAACAATAAGAGATGGGTCACACCCTCCCCCTATCCTCACCCCTGCACAGTAATTTCTTGCCAGATTACAGATAACCCCCAGAAACTCGCCTATAAAGTCAATAGGCGGCCCTTTTCACACTCCTATATCCATAAAACCTGCTGAAAAGCATCTCTCAAAATGCTGTAAAAGCACTAATGCAAATCCCCGCCCCCCAACCCAAATATCCAGAAAACGGGAATTAAAAAATTTACAATGAAAAAAAAAAAAATGGCAAGAAGAAGGAATATGAATCAGAAATTTCTTTTTTTAAATTTGAAAAAAAAAAAAATTGGTAAAAAGTTTCCCCTTTTAAGTTTAAAACCCCCAAAAGGGTATGTTGTGGATTATTTATTTCAAAATCCTTTAAATTTCCCAGGGCTCAGTCATTCGTTTCATTGTCTTGCGTTTAATATGAACATCAAACTTTACTGGGCTAAATATAAAGGGGTTATTGTATGGCTTTTTAAAATTAGAGTTTGGGCAAATTTTCAAAAAAAAAAAAATTTTTTGGGGTTTCGGCCCAAATTAGCCAAAAATTTTCCTGAAAAAAAATTATTTCATCCCGAATTTTTCGGCCGGAAATCGCTTTAAAAAAAAAGCAATTTCCGGCTGCCCAAAGTGCGGGGTGCTTTTAAAAAACGTTGTGCCATGCTTAAATATGCGAGGGAGTTTGGTTTTGGTCTTTTTTACAATGTTGTGTTTTAGTATGAAAAGGGGGCAGAAAGAGTGCCGCCGCTCTTAGAATCGCTTCACTAAAAAATTCCCGGGGCATTTAAGGGGGGCAAAACTGACCAAAAAACTAAAAGGGGGAATGAAAGCCTGAAAAAGGGAATGCGGCGACAGTTTGGAAAAAAAAAAAACAATGAGAGTAAATTTTGGGCAACATTGTGCCAGAGTGTGGAGGTGACCCCGGCACCCACAGCGGGCTTTGAGGTCGGGAAAAGGTGGTACAATGACTTTTGGGAGGGGCAAAAACAAAGGCCACAGATGGCACAATGACAAGTTTTTGGGGGTTAGGGCAGCAGCCACAGAAAGCAGCATGAGGTCAGAAAGGGCAAAATGCTTTTGGGAAGGGGGAAAAAACGGGAGTGGGCCACAGAGTGGCACAATGACAGAGATCACCAGGGTTCCGATTTGAAAGTTGGCGGGGAAAAGCCACACTTCATTTCTTGCTGCATGACGGGACAGTTCCTCCCCCTGTGTAATTTCTTTCCCCGGGGAAAACCCCAAGGTGTAGAACTGCGGGGACACCGCTGTCCCAAACACATGGGGGTATGGGGAGCAGTCTTGTGGAGGCTGGGGTTGGTGGTGGTGGAGGGGGAGGGGGGGGCGGACTTTGGGGGCAGGGGGGCCGCTTTTGAAAACGTGGGGGAAAAGAAAGGGGCATCCCCTGTCCAAGTTGTTGGTGTGCCTGGGCCGGAAAAAAATTTAAACCCAGGGGGCCGAAAAAGGACATGAAAGGGCCCCTGACCGTTTTTTACAGCTCCGCCCATGAAACCTTGGGAAAAAAACCCAAACCCAGCCCAAGGACGGGCCCCCCTTCTGTTCAACATTTTTATGAAGTGCGGTATTTCCCCTTTTTGGAAAAGAAATTACGGCTTGGAACTCCCCATCTCGACTCGGCACAACCCTTTTTTTTCTCAAAAAGGGTTTTTTGCAGAGTCCCCCTTTTGGAAAGGGGGAACCCCAGTACCAAAAACTTGGACAGGAAAACGGTCAGTTTCCCTGAAACCTTGGGAGGTTGGACGCATACGTTTTTTTTCCTTTTTGCAATCCCCTCGCTGAAAAACTGCGGGCCCCCAAAGAGAGCAGGACCCAGGAGCATCGGGAAAGGGGAGATGTTGTCAAAGAGAAACAGCCCCCTTCTGCAAAAGGTGGTGGACCCTTTGGACGGGTTTGAAAATTGGCATGCTCCCCCTGGGCGTGCTGCTGCTTTTGCTGCGGGGGCAGGATGGAAAACCACTTAGGCCAGGTTTTCTCGGGCCCTACGGGATGGTGGGGCTGCTTGGGGTTGCCCCCAGGGCCGTGGTCCCAAAACGTTAGCCCCCAAACCACCTTCATTTCTCCCTACAGATTCTAAATTTTCCCCCCTATTCAGCTCCCCCGGGTTGTTTAGCAAAAAAAACTCCCAACACCCCCGAGTATCGGATTTTACCCCAACGCTCCGCATTTGAGTGATTTACTGCCGCTCCCTTTCGTGACCCCCTGTGCCCTACTTTGTTGCGACCTGCAAAGGGGGTTTTTTTACCCGGGGCCGCTTGGTCCCGCCCTCACACTGCTGCTTTCCTGCGACTCCCGGCCACAAAAACCCATTTTCGGCTGCGCCCTGCCTAAAGGGGCAAGTTTTACCCCCTCTTCCCTGACATGTTTAAACCCCTTGCTTCACCCCCCCCCAATGCGGCCCGGCTACATCATCATCAATTTTTTGTTTCATTAACTGCTTTCCCTAAACCCCGGGTCTTGGTATGAAAGGGGCTGCCCCCCTTCACAACATGACCCCCATGCCACTCTCAATTTATACTTTGCCGCCTACGCAAGAAGGGAGGGGGTATTGGCCCCAAATTTTTTCGGGTGCCAACTAGCTGCTGACTGCCCTCCCCCAAATTGTTCATCCTCGTATATAGTGGCGCTGACCCGACCAAACAGTAGATCTTTTGGCTGAGGGGAAACCCGGGTGGGACAGAGGCGGGTTTTAGGAAGGGGAGGGCCGTGACCCCCCCTGGGCCCCCTGCCAACTAAGGGTTTTTCTGGGAAAGTTCCCCCCGGACTCATGGGTGGGGTTTTCAATGGGCATCTGGAGAAGTGGTTTTCCTATTCCCAAACCCAAACAAAAACCATTTGGGGGGCTGAACAAACAAACGGCGATAGATGACAGGGGGGCAGTTTTGTGGGGCCCCAAAGAATGACCCTTGCTGCACGTCCCCCTTTCTGTGCTGCGACCCTTGGGGCCCGCTCCAGGAAAATTTTTGTGCCTCTGCCACCCCGCAGGTGAAGGGGCCTGCCCCCTTCTGTCTGACATAATGTTTGTTCTAAAATGTTTCAGGGGCATGTTTTATGAAGATTTGTATATGATAAATACAAAACCCTGTTTTTTGACTCCCAAAGAACCCATTTAAAAGCCCTTTTTTAACCCTTGGATATAAATTTGGGGCTCCACAAAAGGGCGGGGAAAAAAAAATTTCTTTTAAGGGGTACAACCCCCAGAAACAAAAAGCTTTTTTAACCCCCGGTTTTAAATTTCCCCAAAAGAATTTTAGCAACCAAAAAAATACTGCTTTTTTTGCGGTTAAAAATGGGTTTTTCCTACGCTACACAACAAAAGAAAAAATTGGGAATTAACCTTCGCCTTTTTGATTAAAGCTACAGGAAAAATGTATTTTTTGCGGTGAAAAGGGGTTTTTTTTAGTCACCCAGCAGAAAAACAACGTTAAAATTTAAACCCCCGGAAGTAAATTCGCCAAAATTTAGCCAAAACCCCAAACTACTACTTTTTAGCGTGTTCAATGGCGTGTTTTTACGCTACACAACAAGAAAAAAAAATTTTAATTAACCCCTTTGCTTGGGGAATTAGGGGTACAGAAAAAATTATTTTTTGGCTGTGAAAGGACGGTTTAAATTTTAATCACCCCCACAGAAAAAAAAACGCTTAATTAACCCCCCGGGTGAAATTGCGCCAAAAAAAAAGAAAAACCACAAAGAAGGCTTTGTAGCCCTGTTACAATGGCTTTTTTTTTACCCCTACAAAACAAGAGAAAAAAATTTTTATTAAACCTTTGTTGTGAATTATGCCACAGGAAAAAAGTATTTTTTTTGGCCGGGGAAAGATGTTTTTTTTTGTCACCACAGTAGAAAAACAACGCTTAATTTAACCCCCCGGGGTGTAAATTTTGCCAAAAAAATTGAAGGGAACCCCAAACAGGGGGCTTTGTTTGCGTGTTACAATGGGTGTTTTTTACGTAAACAAAAGAAAAAAAATTTTAATTAACCTTCGCTTGTGAAATTTTGCTACAGGAAAAAAAATTTTTTTTGGGGGGTGAAAAAAATGGTTTCTTTTTGTCACCAAAAACAGCAGAAACCAAAAAGCTTAAATTTTCCCCTGGATGTAAAATTTCGCAAAAGAATTGAGCAGCCAAAATGAAGTGGTATTTGTATTGTAAAAAAGCTGTTTTTTTTAAAAGAAAAAACACGGAACAGGGTTAGATCCCCTTGGGTATTTAAATTTTGGGTTTTGAACGGGTAGCATTAAAATGAAAATGCAGGGACTGGACACACCTGGACCCGATCCAAACCCCCCAAAAAACAGAAATAGAAAAGTTAAGGGGAAAGCAGTCTCTGAGGGCAAAATGGGAACCCCCCAAAAATCGCTGTATAAAAAAAAAGTTTTTTCAGTAAAGCTATTACAAGCAGCCCGGGGCAAGGGACCCCCCTTTAAACCGTACAGGGAGAGGGGTGTGAAACTCCCAGCGTCGCGCCCGGACTTATTTATGCGGTGACGTTTACGAATCCCACCGGTCCCCTTTATTGGGTTCAACTCTGCCATTCATGCAGGCTATTTCCCTTCCCTTCCCCCCCAGAGTGCTTTGCCCCCTTAATGCCTTTTGCCGCAGTCATTTTAAACAAACAAAAGCACACTTTTTTTCACCCCGGGGAAGTAACCCCAAACTTCGGCCTTTTGTTCAGAAACCCAAAGGTTTTTCCCGAAAAATTTTAAAAGAATTCCTCTTTTTGAATCAATTCGCCCATTTTCTAATTTTAAAAAGCAAAGGGTAGCCCCTTTTTGTCCGTGTGCCAGTCTTTGGTTTTCCAAAATTTTTGGGTCACAAAAGACCCCCACCCCACCCCCAAATCTTGCCCCCTCCTCCATTCTGACAGGGGGGGGGTTAACCAAAATTTTTTTGTTTTAAAACCCTTTTTTGGCGGTCTTAAAAAACCCAAAAATTTTAAAACTTTTTTTTAAAATTTTTTGGGGGTGTGGGGGGGGGTGGGAAAGTAAAATTTTTTTTTAAAAAAAACAGAAAAAGGGGGAAATTTTAATCAGGGAAAAATCCCGGATAAACACACAGCGTTTTAAAATTTTTCCAAAATTAAACAATTTAAAAAAGGGGGGGGGCCCCCGGGGTGGGGGGAAAAGGTGCAGAAATTTTGGGGAGGTCCATTTGTGTTGGGGGAGGGGGGGCCTAAACAATTTTCCCCCTTTTTTCCTCTAAACCCCTTTATTCCGGGGAATTTAAAAACCCGGCCCCGAAAAGGAGCCCCCCCCGACTGGAACCTGCCCCTTTAGAAAAAGTGCTTACCCAAAATTTTTGGGCCCTCTTTTCACAATCATTGGGGCTTGGGGTTGGGAAAAAAATTTTTGGGCCTTTAAACTTTATGTACCCCCATCTGTTTGGGGGTCCCCCATACCCGGCCCCTCCTCGGGGACAATATTGGTGGCTATAGTTTTAAAAAAAGAAAGTAGTTTGTTTGAAATTTTTTTTAATTATAAGGGGGGGAAAGGGTTCCCCAAAAAGGGTCTGGGTTTTTCTAAAAAAAAATCTTTTTTTTGTTTGTGATTTCCCCTATCAATTTCTTCAAAATTTCGAGAAAAAAGAGGGGCATAGGGCTCCTATGTAAAAGCCCAGTTTGGGTGTGCTGTGTGCTGGGGATAAGGGAGCGCGCCCCTTTTTTAAAAATGGAAGCGGGGGAACCCCTTTGTTTTCAAAAAACAAACCCCCCGTTCATTTTCGTTTAATTCGGGAAAAGGGGCGGTAAAAAACCGGGGGCCAAAAAAAACCCGAGGCCTAGGCACCATGTCCCCTTTGGGGAAAAAACGCAAAACGCCCTGCGCGTTTATGGGGGAAGTAAACCCCCCAACAAACCCAAAAAAGGGGTTTTGGGGGGGAAAAAATTTTTCCGTCTTTTGGGGCTAGATTTTGGCCGAAAGGGGGGGAAGTGCGTTACGGAATTTCGGGGGGGGATGTATTCAGGAAAGTAAAAAAAAAAAAACCCCCACAATGAGAGCACATCTCGCCGGGGGCCAGGGGTTTTCTCGGACTTGGGGCCCGAGGGGGGTTTTCAGATAAATTTAGAAATTTTTTTTTTGCATACCCGGGAAAAACCAATTCCATGGCCCAAAAACGGGGATGTTTTTAAAAGGGGCCCAAGCTCAGTTTAGATACAAAAAAATATTAGGGGTTCACACAAGAATATATTTTCCCAACAAATTTAATTACACAAATTTTATGTTTATCATGGGAAAGCATTGGAAATTGATTTTGCTCTTAAAGGGCCAGGGGGGGTAATGTTTTGGGAGATTTATAGATCCCAAAATTTTAAAGGTTTTGAAACCTTCTGACAAGGGCGGGAACATTTTTTTACGGGCCCCCAAACCAAAATTTTGGAATGTGTAACAAACTGTTGATGACCACTTTTTTTATCCCCCGTTTTTTCTAGCGATCCCACAGATATTTTTTTTAAAAAGAACTTTGAAAATCCGGGCTGCAGGAAATTAAAACAAACTCATTTCAGCAAAATTTAATTTTTAGTTCCATTTTCCCCAAATTTTCCAAAAAGCTAACCTTTTTTTAAACCTACCCAAAAAAACATAAAGGGGGCCCCAAACTTTTAAAAGGTCGTCCTATTGTTCAGGTATAGGTTCCCTAAATCAAAACTGTGGTTTCTATCTCGATCGAATCTTGGGGCCCCCCTTGGTTAAATCTTATCCTTTGTTCCTAAGGCACTAAGGACCTATTGAAAACTGGGGTGGGTTTTAAAATTTCCCCTGGGAAAACTGGTGTCCAGCATAGTGTGGAGGGGCTATTTACTTGCATTCCACATTTCCCTAGGGGTACAAGCTGTTTAAACATTTTCTCGGGGGCCCCAAAGGGTTTCAATTCGGCAACATAGCGAATTTTTTTGTGGATTTTCTTTTAATTTTTTACTAACAAGAAATTACTTTTTTTTTTCAAAGGGAAAGGGTTTCCCCCACCACTGAGGGGGGACTTTTCCTGGGGAAACCCCTGCGCTCCCCTTACGCAAATTTTTTACCTCGGGCCCCGGGGGGGAAAGCCTTCTAGTCTTTGGGGAGGGCCAAAGTCAGAATGGACAACCACATAGGGCTGTGGGCTGTTAAAATTGGGCAAGTTTTCATCGGGTTTGGAAAAAGGCCCTAAGTCTTTTCCCCCATTTTAAAGGACGGGTTTAATTTAAATTTTTGGGTAGGACTTTTTAAAATTTTTAAAACTGTTTTTAAAACCCTGGGCCTACCTTCTTGGGGGGGAAAAACATTTTAAAAAGGGGAAAGGGGGCCTTTCCAACCACCTTTATCGGAAAACCTTTTTTCTAACTCTTTACTTCCCTTGGCGAAGCACATCCCTTTTCCCCTTTTTAAAAAAAAGGGGTTCCCCCAAGGCAATTTTTGCGGCTACGTGCCATTTCTCGAATACTTTTTGGGTTTTTTTAAAACACAAACCTATGATTTAAAAAAAAAAAGGTTTTAGGGAGAAAAAAAAAACCCCAAGATTCATCCTTTAAGGGGTACCATCATGCACTCAATAAACCCCGGGAGGTCCAAAGTTACTCACTCCAAAAAAAAAAAAGGAACCCAATTTGGATAATAATTGGGGACGCATCATTGGTATTTTTTATGCAGCATCCCGGGAAAAGGAGGGTTTTTTAAAAGGGGATTGGAACATCCCAACTTTTTTTCCGATATTAAAGAAAAAATTTTTGGGGCATATCCCCTCGGGAACCCTTCAGGGGAAGGGGGAGTTTGCGGATTCTTTTTTCCCTAGCCATTTTCACACCCCCGAAAAATACCTGGGTTGGGGGTTTTGGGGGCCCCTTGGTTTCTTTTTAAAAGTGGCAACGTGTTAAATTTTTAATTTTTTGGGAAAAAGGGAAAAAAAATTTTTCAAAAAACAACACACTGGGGGAAGTTTTTTAGATTTCCCACCCCTTTATTTTCTGTAAATTTTCCCCGGGCATTATTTATCGGGGAATATGCCAGTGTGGCAAGGAAAAATGTTGGAAAGGGCTATTCGTTTAGTTTCGTCCCCGCATTGGGGAGCCTTTGGGGGGACCCTACGACACAAAAGGGAAAACTCCCCCTTCCCAGACATATTTGGGGCCCGTACATAATGGGGCTACCAAAAACCCCCGAGAATTTTTGGGGATAGAAAGGCAAATGTTCCCCGTAAAAAGGGGAAACCCAGACAAAACTCTATTATGAAAAAAAATTTTTTGGATCTATTTCCCCCCAAGACCCTTTCAAAACCCACTGGGGTTTTTGAGCCCAAATCAATTTTCCATGGGTTTCTATATAAAATAAAATTTTTTTTTTTAAATTTCTTTGTTGGGAAAAATATTCTTTTGACCCCTTTTATATTTTTTAGTATCTATCTGAGCTTGACCTTTTAAAACATCACCTTCTTTTTACCATGGGCTTTTGGTTTTCCGGCTATGCTAAAATAAATTACTATTTAACTGACACCTCGTGCGCAATTTTGAGGAAACCAAATTTGGGTCCCCGAGTGTATCCATTGTGGGTTTTAAAATTTTCTTCCTTTTGAAAAACACTCCCCCCCGACTCCGTAACGTCACTTTTCCCGGGGTTTGGCAGTCTAGCAATTTAAAAACGGGAAATTTCCCCCTTTTCCAAGCCTCTGTTTGGGTTTTGTTTTTTGGGCACTTCCGCCCTCGCGCGGAGCGTTTTCGTTTTCCAAGGGGACATTCGTTTCCTAAAACCCCGTTTTGGCCTCGGGTTTTACCCTCCGATTATCTGAAATTTACCGGGGGTTGGTGTTCTGACAAATTGAGGGACGCCCTTTTCATTTAAATTTGGAAACGCCTTTGTTATCTCAGCACACAAAACCAACCCTACTTTTGTCTTTTCATTAGGGCCATATTCCTCTTTTTTCTCAATTTTTGACCGCAAATTTTATTGGGAAATTTACAACACCAATTTTTTTTTATTTTATTTCCTGTAAAACCTTTTTTGGGGTTTCTTTCCCACCTATATTTTAAATTTTAATTTTTATTCTATCTACTTTTTTATTTTTTCTATAGCCTACCAATTTATTTTCCCCTTTAGGGGGTCGGGTAGGCGCCGAAACATGTGGGACTTCATTAAAGTAAGGCTTATCTTTTTCCTTACCCTATGCCACAATGATGTTGATTGAGGGCAATTTAGGGGCAGGTTCCAGTCGGGGTCGTCCTTATCGGGACGTTTGAATATTCCCGAGTATTAGGCCAGGGTTCTCACAGGTTTATTAGGGTGCATAGGGTCAGTGCTCTCCCCCTTGTACTCCATATTCCTGTCACCTTACTCACCTGCCTCCCTGTATAAGTGTTTATTGCGGATATTTAGCGCTGTGTGTTTATCCTGTATTTTTCATAGATTAATTATCATTTTACTCTGTTTAAATAAAAGTTATATTTTACTTTTATCTGTGCACTCCCACAAAGATATAGTACATTTGGTGTCACACATAAGGAAGCATCCTTTCATACAAAAACCCTGCGTATGTACCAAAGATTCCATATTTTAATTCATCAGTCCATTAAAACTTTTCACTCTTTGGGTCTGTCCACCTGGCACCGGATTTAAGTCGGGTTTTCGGATTTGAAAACCGTCTGTAAACCAACTGTCAACTGTCATAGATTTTAATAGAAAATCCGAGATGAAGTCTACACAGCTCGGATTTTCTGACAGCAAATCCAACCATCTAAAAAACTTAGAACATGTTCATTCTTCTGCCTGGATTTCGGGCAGAACAGGAACTGTTCAGTGCAAAGGGGTACGACTGAATCTGCAAACCGCAGCCAGAAACCGTCCCCCTTTACGTTAAAAAAACGACAAAATATCCGACCGGTATTTTGTTAGTGTCTTGTGGATGGACCCTTCATTAGTCCACTGGACTTTCTGCTTGGCCCAGGCAAGTTTTATATTTTGCAATCTTAGCAGTGGCTTACCTACTTATACTTGACCTGTCAAACCTGTAGATAAAAGTGTTCTCTTCACAGATGAAATTAAAAATTGCTTACTTTTTGCAGTAATAAGCTGTGCTTGAAGATTTGGAGCTGTGAGGCGTCAATCACGCAAACTGTTGACTCTCAAAAACTTGTCATCTGATTTTGTAGTGGCCATTGGTCAGACCTCTTCCTGTCAGTTTCCTTCAGTTTCCAAGTGCCTTTTGATGATTTAGAAAACTGTACTGACTGGCTCCATGGCCTTCATGTCAACTTCTCTGTAGGCAGGGGCGTAACTAGCATTCAAAGAGCCCCATATCAAAATGAAACAGGACCCCAACACATAATGATGGGAAACTCAAGCAGCAGTATAGGTAGCAATAATTAAAGCAATGCATATAGTGCTATATATCAGAAAGCCCACGTCGTAATGGTAGGTAGCAGAAAACATCTATTATCTACAAAATAGTACAATATTATTACACCTGAGTGGGCCCCCTCCAAGATCTGGGCCCCATAGCAGCTGCTATGGCTGCTACTGCTATACTTACACCCATGTCTGTAGGGTAAACCTGAACCAGCCTGACCCAAGACCACACTAATTTTGCATATTAACCCAAGTTATTCAGTGTATGACATCAGTTACAGGCTTAGTTATAAATCTACTATAACATTACCAGCATTTGTAATATATACTATATATATTATAGAAGTCTCCAGAAGTCTTTTAAAAAAACATCACTTTTTTTTCTGCATCGCACATTGCAGATCTGTGTTGTACACAATATGCACCATAATTTAGTGTTTGAACATAGTCTTACCGTATGTAAAGGATGATGTGTTTAGAAAATTTTACCGTAAGTGTAAACTTTAATATGAATGAGTAATGTTACTTATTGACCACTAGAGGGTAGAATTACATTGGTAAAGACAGATCAGCCTGTGAAGATCCAGCAAAAGGTAGGAAGTCACTTTGGCCATGTATGAATTCTGGCGCTGATAGACCAGTTCTAAATCGCTTTAAGGTAGTATAGACTGCGCCAGAGTGTATGAACCTGTTCTTCTGCAGTTCATACATACAGGCGCATTGTAGAGCCAATATGACAATTCAGGCTCAGGCAGATCACCTTTAACCTAGTCTGGTTGTTCTAAGTGTTCTGCGCCAAAGTTTTGGCTTCAAGGAATCATAAATGTGTCTACTTCTACTAATGTGGTGTGACGCCCCCAGAACGCTCCAAAAACTTTGGCGCGCGATAAGTGTCTCGGTACCGCACCAAAGACACTTTTTAGCACACCAAACTTTGGAGTACGCCTTTTCATACATCTATAGAACTGGTCTACTACAGCTTTTTGAGGCCAGAATTCTGGTGCAGCCCTGTTCATACATGTCGCCCTTTATGTTCTTTCTCCTAACAGGTGCATGCACAACACTAAGCTACCAAGTGGATCAAAAAATGGAATTGCTTTTACTTTTCATTGTCAAATGCTGAAGATCTAAAGCCTACTATATAAATGTGTTGGTGCTATAATACCTATGTTCAAAATTATAACCACTATAATACTACCCCTATGTACAAAAAAAACCCTTCTAAAATACTGCCCCTATATACAAGAATAAAACTACTATAATACTGCCCCTATGTACAAGAATATAACTACTATAATACTGCTCCCTATGTAAAAGAATATAACTACTTTAATACTGTTCCTATGTACAAGAATATAACTGCTATAATACTGCCAATAGTGAAGACAAACAGCTCACCTCTTCAGACACATCATAAATCAGGGGTTAAAGGGGGTACTGAGGTATAAGACGGATCAGGCGGCCCCGTGAAAAATTAAAGAACAAAAGAAAATGAACAGCTGTTACCTGTTCCAGAATAAAAACAGCCAGGGCTTTTTTTAAAAGTTTTCCTTTCCCTTTTATTGATTCAACAATGTTAAAAGAGAAATGACAAATGCCCTGATTTCCTCCGTTGTTAGAGAGACCCCGGGGTTTTTAAATCAGCGTTAGCAGCCCGACGCGTTTAGGGTCACGTGACCCTTACTCAGGGTAAGCGAACCTAAAAGGTGGGTTTAAAATAGACATGCTATTGACAAAGGGAAAAAAAAAAAAAAAAAAAGGAAGGGGCTATTCCTAAAAAAACCTGCAAATACAAAAAATACTAAAAAGAATAAATGTTAAAAAAACCCGCTGACTAACACAGGAAAAAACTTAAAAAGGGTATTGGATTCTTGTCTCGTTTGAGCCCTTTTGGGGAACCCTCGTATAAAGGGGAAATCCACCACGCCCCCCTTTGAAGGAGTTTTCTCAAAAATTCCCTCCCCCCGGGGTGAAGGGACAAACGCTTAGCCTATTATTGAAAGAGAAACTCATTTTTCCCACCATGCATTCAGAGAATGTTTAGAACAGGGGAAACATTAAAAAGATCGTTTTGTTGGTATCTGTAGATGCCTACGGATACGTATTTTAGCGGCCTGATGTACACCCCACATACTGGATTGCTTTTTTGCAATAAAAAGGAAATTTGCATGTTTTGTATTGCATTTATATTGTCTTGATCAAAAAAGACTTATTATTGTAAAGGACATAAATGTATTGTTTTATTACTTTTTTGCACTTTGTACAAACTATCCCCCAAAACATAAAAAAACCCTATAACTTACCCAATTGTGTGGAATATTTTTTAAGGCTAGAAAAAAAAAAACTAGGTGTGTGTAAGCCTATACGGGGGCTTTGCGGGACACAAAATTCCCCCGCTTTTTCCAAAATTTTTTTTTTTTTGTTTGGGTTGACAAACAAGTAGGTGGTGTGTTTTAATTAGTCTAAAATTTTTTATTAAACTGTTTCAAAATTTTGAGAAAGTTACTGTATTATTTGAGTTTTAAATTTATTGTGTTTTTTCAAGAATTAAACCCGATCTATTCAGTTTATAAATTTTGAGGGGGCACGATCCAACTGTTGCGATGTGTACCTCTTAATCTAATTTAGACAAACAAATGTTTTTGTGTTTCATATTCTTAGAGGGGTACAAATTCCCTTTGTTCTTATAGTTTCCCCCGGGATATTATTGTGACATTAAAAAGGGGGCATGAGTCAGCTCCAAAATAGTTTCTGTGCATGGGTTTGGAATTTTCTTAACACATTTTATTTTTTCCCCATCAATCGTTAAAAAAAACATCTAAAAAATTTATTTTGCTCAATCAGTTAAAATGAAGTTAACCCCTGTTATTATTGTTAAGGAAATGTACAAAATTTTTTGCCCTTCTCTATCCCCCCCCCAAAAAAAAACCAAATTACTATATATTCGTGTACATTTGTATTGGGCATAAAAGGATGGTCAGAGATGAAGGTATCTTTTTTCCCAAGGGGGCCAATTATGTTGGCCAAAATGGTGAAAAGCGAGCTCCATTGGGGGCCCGTTTTTTTCCTATAAAAAGTTTATTAAAATAAAAAAAAAAGTGGGAAAGAAAATATTCTATGCTAATACAAAGAAATGTGTTTTTTTTCCAGAAAAAAATATGTTTCTGCCAAAAAATTTTTAAAAACCCAGGGCCCGGCCGTGTGGGATGCATGGGTATAAATCTTTAAAATAAACTGTAAACTTTCCCTTTAACAATTATAGTAAACAGTTTTAAAAAAATTGTAGACATAATTAAAAACACCTACCATCTTGGTTTTTAACCAATCTATCAAAAAAATTCTGGAAAAAAACGGATTTGTGCCCCCCAAAATCCCAGTATAGGGTCTTAACATCACCAGTTTTTTTTCTTTCTCCCCTTTGAAATATTCCACACAATTGGCTAAGTAGTATAGGTTTTTAGGTTGTGGGATAAATTTGTACAATGTGAAAATATGTAGTAAAACAAATAAATTTTTGTCCTTCGCAATAAAAAGCTTTTTTGATCAAAACATATATAAACTGTAAAAACAAAACATGCAATTCCTTATTTTTTTGCAAAAAAATGCGGGGCCAGTATTGGGGGGTAATAGGTCCGCTGAAAAAACGTATGCATAGGGATCTATCAGTACCAAAAAAAACAGTCTTTTTAAATGTTCGCTGTTCTAAACACTTCTCTGAATTTCTTGGTAACATGAGTTTTTCTTTCAAAAAAAGGGGACGTGTTGCCCTTCACCACGAGGAGGCGTATTGTGAGAAAAATCCTAGCAAGGGGGCGTGGTGGATTTCCAAACCCTTGATTCGAGGGGTTCCAAAAAGGTCTCAACCGAGACAAGATCCAAAACCATTATTTGTATATTTCCGTTTTAGTCAGGGGTTTTTTTAAAATATTATTTATTTTTATTTTTATTTTTATTGATTTGGCGGTTTTTGTAGGAAAGCCCTCCCTTTTTTTTTTCTTTTTTTTTTCCTTCCCCCCTTTTTTTTTCCCTTTATGTCATTTGCGTGTCTATTTTAAACACAATTAGGGTTCCCGCTGTACCCCTGAGTAAGGGTCCTGACCCAAAAGCGTCGGTTGCTAACCGGCTGATTTTAAACCCGCCCCGTGGGTTTCTCATACAAACGAGAAAAACAGGCATTTGTCATGCAAGTTTTTAAATTTGTTGGTCAATTTAAAAAGGAAGGAATACTTTTTAAAGATGCATAAAACTGCCTCCTGTGTAAAGAATAAAATATTTACTGCCCTTTTATATACAAGATTATAACTATATAAAACTGCCCTTAGACAAGAAATAATCTTTAAAAAATGCTTTTAGTACCCGAATATAATTTTTATAATAAATGCCCCCCCCCCCCCTTGTGCAAGAATATAATCTATAAAAATTTTCCCCTATGTAATAGAATAAAATACTATAATATGGCTCCTATGACAAGGGAAAAAAACTCTATAAATACTGCCCTCCTTGACAAGAATTTAAAATGCTAAAACTGCCCCTATGACAAGATAAACTACTATAAAACTGCCCCCATGTACAAGAATTAAAAACTATAAAGTTGTCCCCCCCGTCTTGTATTTTTGGCATTTTTTCAGACGGTTTGTGGTTTTAGAAGCCATCTGTGGAGTCGGTAAGCCAAAGCTCTGACTCCGACTCCTCAATTTCCCTGACTCCGAAACCCGATTCCGACTCCTGACTCCCTCATAAATGGCACATGTTTAAGTGATAACTTTACTGTAGTAAAATGGTAACATCAGGCTTTTTATCACCTTATGATACAATAATCATGCTACTTAGGTGGAACATGCACTGACAAGCAAAATGGTAACAATGTTTTGGACTTGTGACTTTCAGGTTCCATATCTTACCATCCACTACAGCTTTGTACATGAGGCTACCATCATTTTATAGACAATCATCTTACATATCTTATACATAAATGTTACTTGCAAGTATTTGGCATCTGCTGAGTTTTATTATTTTGTTAGTATTTGGTAAATCCACTTTTGGTTTTCAGCACTGTCTGAATCTTTCTGGGCTCTGGATCAGATGCAAGCATGTCTTGACCAAAATCTGATTCCAGGTCTTTTCTACACATTCTCAATGTTGGTGCAGACTGGATTTGGGTACAAATACAGCTTTTTCTTCAACTCTACCCACAAGTGTTGGATTGGGTTGAGGTCTGGGGACTGTGCAGGTCAATACAGCAACTCTACTTCATTGTCACTGAACCATTCCTTCTCCAACCTTGATGTATGCACCAGGTCATTGTCCTGCTGGAACACTATGTTGTCCTTTTCATACCCATAGTAACCGACTGTAGGAAGTAACTCATCTTGTAGGATACTCGCATATAGCTCAGCATTGAGATCAACATCAATCCTGGTTAAGTATCCAACATCTTTGGCTGTGAAACATCCCCATATCCTCAGGCTTCTTCCACCGAACCTGACAGTTCTTCCATCTTCTCAATCCGTTCGTCCCCTTTCCCTTAATTCTTCCAGACCCATTTGCCCCCATCAGAGCCCGAACCATTGACTTTCATCTCTTCGCTCCAAATCACCCGTTTCCAATCTTCCATTTGTCATACTTTTTTGCAAATTTGAGCCATGACGAGTTTGAAGTTGCGGCTTCTTCACCTTTTTTCAGGCCATCATTCCAGACCTGTGTAATGTGTGTTGCCCAGTGCTTGCATGGACAACTGTGACCTCACTCTTACGAAGCATACAAGCCGCCTCCACTGCGGTGTCTGTCGCATTAGAACTGATAGACCTTGTGATAAGCGACTTGTTGACTCTGATATTTTGCCTGGACGTCCAACTCTTGGTTTTGGAATTGACTGACTTAATTTCATATTCTTCCAGTTGTCACTTCCTCACATGATGCAGTTTGGCAATTTTCTTGGTCCAGAGACGCTATCGATGAGCTGGATGATGCGGCTTCTCTTTTCTTGGGAAATCTTCTTCATGGCTGCACCTCAATTTGAACCAGTGACCTTTCGCTTGGGAATCAGCCTAATAACACACTGAGCTATTAGGGAATGTAGAACAGGTTGTAATTTGTAGTAACAAGAAGTAACAAGAAGAAAAAGACTGTCCCACCACCAGGAGCAAAACAGTAACAGTGCAGTTACATGGCAAGAATCTGCAGAACTACGCATATGCTAAATAGTTGCAGGTCAAAGTTATATATAAGATGATTGTCTTCAAAATGATGGTAGTCTCATGTACAAAGCTGTAGTGGATGGGGAGATATGGGGCCTGAAAGTCAAACATTCAAGACTTTGCTACCATTTTGCTTGTCGATGTAAAATATATTTATTGTATACGACTATAGAACACAAAAAACTTGCAAAATGCTGCAGTAAGTGAGAAAAAACAGCTTTCAACAAAAATGTGCTGAATAACATTTATGGAGTCTATGAATTTCTTCTGAGAAATATTAATGCCTCCATCAAATCCTCATAGATGACCTCACATTTGATCACGTTATTTCCAGGCTAGAGAAAGGCCTCTCTACACTAACTTGGGTTGGGGCCAAAGCGGTGACTACAGGGGCAACATCTCTAACAATCTCTAAAGGAGTTGGCTCAGGCATAGTCAATTTTGATGAATGGTTGATCTTCTATTTCTTTGAAAGCAAGTAAAAAAATGTGCTTAAATCTGTTCAATTTTCTACGGGAGCGGAATCTTTTCCCCTGCGGTAATGCTTTGCCTGCTCCATGTCATCCAAATACTTTTCAAAATTAAACTCCTCATCTGATGAGGCTGAAGATATAGGAGCAATAGTACTGACAAGACCCAATTACTCTTGGCACCGCATTGAACTAACTGTACCAATTAATTATATATTTTGGGAGGTGGGTCAATTTTATAACGACTCTGACTCCGACACCGGAGGCGTTCTTAAAAACTTGGAACATGTTCATACTTCTGCCCGGTTTTCGAGCAGAACATGAAAGTGTGAGTGTGAAGGGGGACAGCTTAAATCCATGAATCGCAGACAAAAGCCACTCCCTTGCGTGCCAAAAAAGACAAAATACCGGTCAGAAAATCAAACTGGTATTTGGTCTTTGCCATGTGAACGCATCCTAATACTGTCTCCTATGTACAAGCATATACGTAACTACTATAATACTGCTCTCTTTGTACACGAATATAACTACTATAATACTGTTCTCTATGGACAAAAGTATAATTGCCAGTCACCATTAAATGTTGTTCCTTTAGTCCAAGAAGCAGCACCAAATGAGATTGGGGAAGACAGAATCAAGTAACTGATTAGTTAATTAATTAGGCATCCTATATAAGTTATGGTTTGGCTAGCCACCTTGTGTACTAGTAAGTAACAGACAAGACAAAAAATTGTGGGGAGGAAAGCTGTGCTGCTAGTTTGGATTATAGGAAGAGAATTTAGGGTGAGTAGAAATCACACTTTCATTTTTGCTCGATGTCCACAACATTAGCACCAATGGGGACTTAACCATTACCAGTTCAAACTGGATTACTATTAGCTGCAGCTCTAACATTTCTCCCCATTAATTGAAATGGGCTCTAACAAGCTGTGAGTTCTGAAGACCTGCTCAGGTATAACAGATATAATAGGTCTGTTTGTACAGAGTTTCATAGTTTCATAGTTTGTAAGGCCGAAAAAAGACAGGACGTCCATCCAGTTCAGCCTGTTGTGCTAAGCTGTTGATCCAGAGGAAGGCAAAAACCCCAATGAGGTACAAGCCAATTGTCCTCATTTTAGGGAAAACTTCCTTCCCGACTCCAATCTGGCAATCAGAAAAATCCCTGGATCAATGACCCCTCTCCTGAATCCTAGACACTATAACTTGTTATATTATTATGCTCCAGAAATGCATCTAAACCCTTTTTGAACTCCGTTATTGAATTCACCATGACAAGTCCCTCTGGCAGAGAATTCCATAGTCTCACTGCTCTTACAGTAAAGAATCCCTTTCTTGTTTATGTGAAACGTTCCCCAAGACGTAGGGATGCCCCCTTTTTCTA
>JAODAL010033136.1:0-45956 GCA_025379985.1 Phyllomedusa bahiana | reverse complement strand
TCATTGCTGGCCCCAATATTCTCCCTTTTTTTTTTACCCACTATTCTTACCTACCAGCACACGTTTACTAGAACCTTCACCAGTAATACCTCATAATCCTTCCCGGGACAGTTGCCCATGAGCCTTATTTTTTGGGGGTCCCCTTTTTGACCTTAATTTCTTGCTTTATAAAAAACTCTTTACTGTTCTTCTTATATCTATATTCCCTTCTTCTATATTTGGACCCTATGGATCCTCGATCTTTCTGGCAGTTTTGCTTATCTTCCGCTCCCCATACATCTCATCTATGTGGTCCTTTACTGGCTCTTATAATCCTATATTCCTCTTATTTTTTTTTCGGGACTTCTCTATCCCTTCGGATATACTCTACAGTCCCTATACTTCTATCTTGCTTGACCTTTTCTATACGTTTATATTTTATATCTTTCTTATTTTACTAATCCTCAACCTTAAACTACAAAAACTAATACCTTGGGGCTCAATACACTTAGATAAAAAATAACCTTTAATTAAATATATTAAAAACGGGAAAGTAAAATCCCTATTATACCCTATTGATAAATCCTACACGAAGAGCGGAGAACCCACCCCAAAAGGGGCAAACCCACTCTCGAACCTACCCTAAATGTCCTACACCGTCCCTCACACGTGTACCATAGACACAAGAAAAAACAATATACAAAATTAATTAACAAAAATAAAACGCAAAACCCAAAAAAAAAAGTGAAACACAAAAAAAAGGCCAACCCGACCTAGTGGGAAAGAAAAAACAATAATTCCCTGTACCAACCGTTTCCCCCATAGAAACGGGGCTCAACATCCAGTGGGTCCCAAATTTTCCTGGGATAAAAGGATGCGCACCGAGAAAGAGATCACACCAAAATCCCATCGGGTCTGAATACCTTCTTCTTTTTTTATAAAAAATGGCGGGTTTTATACTCCTTGGTTTTAGTGAATAAGAAAGCATCACAGGGCAATTGTTAGTCGTATTGGTTAAAATCTTATTGGAGGAAGAAAAAACAGACCCGGCACTCAATCCCATACAAAGTAAAAAAAAACCCTCGTGTGAACCGAGGATTTTCGTTTTATAAAGTTTTTTTTTTATTTCATAAAGAAATTAAAAAAGGGGATACGCATTACTTTAAAAGCAATTAAAATAAAACGTTTGGCACCTACACTTGTGCTTCTTCAGATTAGAAAGTGTTACAAAGGAAACAAATAACCACCACACTTTTTAAAGCATACATAAGAAAGATGATTGGATACACCATAAACCAATCATCATCAAGATAACAGAGAGCATGTATAACATCACACACCATCGAAACTTATCAAAGATTCATTTTAGAAAATATTTGTTTTAGTTATAATGGCGCCACCTCTCGCCAGAAAAGGGGTACTGCAATAGGGTCTCGAGTTGTCCCTTCTTGTGCTAATATTTTTATGAGGGCATTTGAGAGTCAGTTTATATATCCACATCCAGATTTTATTAAATTTGTACCCTTATATAGAAGATTTATAGATAATCTCTTCCTTATATGGAGTGGCCCACTTGATTTGATTAATTCTTTTATCTCTGATCTTAATAATAATTGTTGGGGGATTACTTTTACATCACACTATGATGCACATAAAATTAAATTTTTGGACATAGAGATGAGTCACTACCAAAGATCTTTTAGTATGTCTACCTTTTTTAAAAAGGTAGACACTAGGGATGAGCGATTATAATCGGCACAATTTTTAGGCTGATCGGAAATTTCCGATCACGCGATTTTAGGTACAATCTTACAGAAAAACTATTACTTCGCGCCATTTCAGCATTCCTCATTTTGGGGGCCCCAGCCCAAATCAGCTCTGAGGATAGAGGGGAGTGAGGAGGAATGTACAACGTCACCCTACTTTTGTGGTGTATGGGATCCTTTAAAAGCTGGAAAAATCACCTGACTTTGTTTTGCATAGACCAGCATTTCCTGTTCAGCATCCCGTCTTTCAGTGTCTAACATTAGAGCAAGACGTCTTGCTGCTGTCTCTCAATACAGCTCAGCTTTAGCTCAGAGACACAGTTTCTTATCTTTATTCATAAAAGACAACTATGCTTTTAGCTGTGAACATTAGAATATAGGTAGATTAGAAATTTTTAGGGTTTTAATTTTGTTAACAGAGACTTTTAAAGAAGCATCTAGCGCTGTCCAGCCACGGGCGGGGTCGGAGGGGGAACCGACGGAAAAGACAGACGGGACAGGCATTTTTGGGAAAAGGGAAAAAAAGGGGGGGGGTTTTTTTTGGCCCCCAAAAATTTTCACCCCTTTGCTTAGAACCTGCATTGAAAAGGGAAATTTTTTTTTTACCATTTTTTTGGCCACACCCCCTCGCACCTGAGGTGAAATTGTAACTTTTTTTTTAGTGAGTCCCCCCGTTTTTTTTTAAATTTTCCACGGTTTTAAACGCAATTTTGATAACAGAAATTTTTTTAAATAAAATTTTCTTGGGTTTTTTATTGCGAAAAAAAGCAAATTTTCTTTAACCGTGTAACTTTTAAATAGCTGTATTGGACTTTTTGGGTACTCCCCAGTTTTTTTTCAAATACCCCGTTTGGGACGCCAAAATTTTTATACGAAATTTTCTAGGGGACTGTTTTTCCCTGTTTTTCATTGGGTTGGCAAAAACCCCAATTTCTCAAAAGCCCCCTTTTTACTTAAATTAGGATACAGAAATTTGTTTGTAATTTTTTGGGTTATATTTTATTGGGGCAAAAACCCCTTTTCCCCCTCCGTATAAATTTAAATACTGTATTCCCCTTGGGGGCAAACCCCAGTTTTTTTTCAAATAGGGGCCCCGTTGTTTCGCCCCAATTTTTTAAAAAAACATTTTTTTAGTAACTGTTCCCGGTTTTTTCCTTGCCCGGGAAAAAAAAACCTCAAATTCCCCATCCGTGGGAACTTTTTAATATTTTTAATTTTTCCCCTGGTAAAACTCAGTTTGGAGCCGATAGCGCCCCTTGGAAGGGTAGTTTTTTGAAAACTATCAAAACCAGTTTCCCACTTTGGGATTTTTAAATTTCCCCGGGACTGAAAAAAAAAACACTTTTATTTGGGGTAACGTTTCTTTCCCCCAGACCGCATTTCACCCGGGATTTCCCATAAGGGAAAAAAATTCTGTTTTCAATTTCCCAGTTGGCTTTTTAGGAAAATTAGAGGGGTTTAAAAAATAGCTTTTGGGTTTGCCGTCTTTTAATAAGAGACCCGTCAAAAACCCCCCATACCTTTTTTTCATTTTTAAAATTTTTTGAACATGAGCGAAAGCAGGTTGGGTAAGGGGGAGGGAAAGAGGGGGGGGTTTTGGACATGGGAGGTAGAGGGACGAGAGATGGGGGCTCCTTCCAGTGCTGGCGGGGAAAACCGGCAAAACCACGGATCGTTTTTGGTTGGGAGGACCGTTTAGGCCTGTCAACCAAAGGGCAGAGCCCTGTGAATCTCAGTAACGAACAGCATCGCCAATTTTTGTTTTTTCGGGGTTTTTAAACCCCCCCAAACCCACTTTTTCCGAAATCAAAACGGCAATGCGGGTAGGGTTTCCCCCCAAATTGCCGTATGAGTACGTCACGGGCCAATTTTTGCCGCTTTCCCCCCAAGGCGGGAGGGCGCGCAAAAACCGGGGAAAGGGAAACCAGCCGGTAAAATTACCGCTGGGAAATAAACCCGGGGCACCCCCAACGGCCGGAGTGCGCTCCGGGGGCCCGGGCGGGGTTTAAACCCCCCCCGATGCCCGCGACATGGGGTGGGGCGACACCCGCGGCTGCGGGGGGGGGAAATGAGTGAGCTCCTCCCCCGGGGGAAATCTCGGGGGCAGAAAGGGCGTTTAAAGGGGCCTTTCCCGGGGGTCTCCTACCAACACCCGGGGACGGCTGAATGACAGAAACCGGGGGTTGTCGGGTTTGACTTTCACGATGCCCAAAAATGCATTGTGGGGGCCGTGACGACGGGTTTGCCAAAAGAAACCAAAATACAGCTATAAGCGGAAACCCTTTGATTTCCCCTATTGCATGAATGATCGGGACATCTTTTCAGGGGCAATTCCCCCCGGGGAAAGTGTAAAAAAGTTTGAAAAATTTAAAAAAAAGTTGAAAAAAAAGTAAAAACACAAACACAAAAAAACAAAAAAAAAACACTTTTCCCATTTCCCCTTTTTTCCCCTTTAAAAAACGCCAACGCCCTAAAAAAATCAAAAAAAAAAAAAGACCCATATTTGGAATCGCCGGGCGTGCGTAGCCCCCACCCTATAAAATCTTTTCATTTTAATTTAAACCCCCGTAGGGTAAAACGCCGAAAAAAAAACCCCCCAAAAAACATCACAGAAATTGGGGATTTTTGTTCTTCCCCGGGCACAAAAAAAAGGAGTAAAAATAATCAAAAACTCTTTAACAACACCCAAATTGATCCCAAATTAAAAAAACGTCATTTTAAATCCCGGGCAAAAAAAAAAGTCCTTACACACTCTTTTATAGGGGAAAAAAAATTAAAAAGTTCGGGCCTTTTAGAAAGATATGGGATCAAAAATATTTTTTAACACAAAAAAAACAATTTTTTTTTTTTAAAAAAAAATTTGGGGGTTTTTCCAAATAAAAAAACTACAAAAATTGGGAAATCCCCGGGTAATCGTCTAAACCCCAAAAAAAAAAAACAAAACTTTCACGGAAACGGGCACGGTGAACGCAAAAAAAAAATTTAAAAAAAAAAAAACCAGGGGGCCTTAAGGATTGCAAAAATTTTTTTAAACCTCCCCTTCCAAAAAAACAGTTTTAAAAAAGCGATCTTTAAAGGGCCCTTGTCCCCCCAAAAAAAAATTCCCAAAAAAAAACGTCAACCATCCCGAAAAAAAAAAAGGGTCCCTATACAGCTCCATAAAACAGAAAAATAAAAAAAGTTAGGCTCTCAAAACTGCGGTGATGCAAAAACGTTTTTTTTCCTTTTTCAAAAAAAAATTTTTTTTTAAAAATTTTTGTAAAAGCAGTAAAAAATTAAACAAAAAATACAAATGGGGGTTTATCGCGGGTAAATCGTATCAACCTGCTGATTAAAACGGGCATGTCATTTATGGGGGCACATTAAAACCGTGAAAAAAATTTAAAAAATAAAAAAAAACTAAACCCGGGTTTGGGCTGTTTTTTTAAAAAAATGCTTCACAAAAACCTTTAAATTAAAAAGTTGATCAAAGCATAAAAGGGCCCCCCGAAAATGGAAACAATAAAAACTTTCAACTAAAACTCGAAAAAAACAACCCACAAGCAGCTCCAATGAAAAAAAAATTAAGAAACCTATGGCTTTCAAAATACAAACAACTTAAAAAAAGAAAATTTTTTAAAAAAACTCGCTTCTATTGTTTAAAAAAATAATAAAACATAAAAAAAATATATAAAATTTTTAAACATTTTTAAGTTAAACCCACCCCCCCCTAGTAAAATTATCCCTCCCTTTTTCCCCCAAGGCAAACTGTAAAAAAAGAAGCCCAAAAACAATGGGGGAACAGCGTTTCCCCCCTTTCCCTTTCCCTGACCCAATTGGGTAAAAACAAACTACGGGGAAAAACCTGTCCCCCCAAAATGCAAAATTTCACCCTTAAAGGGGAGATCCCTTTAGGGGCTTTTAATCCAAAAAAGGAGCAACTTCTGGAAGGATTACACCCGTTTTTTGTACTTTGGGGGCTTTGGGAGATGCACATGGCCCCACCAATAACTGTGCCCCCAAAAGCCAAATAGGGACTCCCTTTTTTGTACCCCCTCCCTGCCCCAAACGGAGTTTACCCCCCACATGTAGGGTATTGCCAACTTTGGGAAAAAATTGCGTAACACAAATTTTGGGGGTTTTTTTTCCCAAATTCCTTGGGGAAAAATTAAAACATTTTCAGCTAAAATTGCAGATTTTTGGAAAAAATAAAATTTTTTTTTAATTTTTAAAAAAAGCCGAACGGGTAAAAAAATTTTTTTAAACGCCCCGTGGGGGGGGATAACCACAAAAAACCCCTGGATTTTATTCCGTAAGGGGGGTAGTTTTTCCCAAAAAGGGGGGCTTTTTAGGGGTTTTTTATTACGTTTTGGAACCTTTGGGGGGGTTTTCCCCAAACCTGAAATTGGGCCCCCCAAATAAAATTGAAATTTAAAATGAGGCCCCAGATTTCCCGTAGGGGCTTTCCCCCTATTCTGGGGCTTGTGGTTGAGGGCCCAAAAAATGCACTAGGCCACCCTAAAGGGGGTATCTTTTTGGAAAAAAGGGAGAATCTTGGGGGAAACAATAAAATTTAATTTTCATTTTTCCCCGATCACATTTTTCCGTATTCTTTTTCAATAAATGCATAAATATTTTAAAAAACTTCAAAAAAAAAATGAAATTTTGGGAAAATTTTCACCCTTTCCCCTTTTCTTTTTAAATTTTTGTAAACAAACCCAATGGGTTTAAAAAACTTTCTAAAAGCTGTTTTTTGAATACTTTAAGGGGTGGGATTTCTTAGATGAGGGTCCCTTTATGGGGGGGATCTAACAACGTCAATCAAAATCACCTTTAGAATTGGGACGGTCCCTAAAAATATTTTATTTTTTGCTAATTTTCTTGAAAAAATTTAAAATTACTAAAAAATTTTAAAGCCCCCCCAATGTCGTAAAAAAAAAAAAAAAACATTTAAAAAAAATTATGGCCCCAAAATAACAGCAGCCCAAAGGGTAGGAAAGCTTTGTTATAAACAATTTTTTTAGTGGAATAACTATCTGTCCCCTTTCATGCAGAAAAATTTTTTTAAGTTTGGGGAAAATTTTTGGGGAAATTTTTTTAAATTTTTTTACCATAAAAAAAAATATTTTTTCCCCCAAATAAACAAATTTATTTTTTGGACCAAAAATTTCTTATTAAACTTTAAAGCACAATTGTCCCCCAGAAAACAATCTCTGAAAACACATGAATTTGGTTAAAAAATGGAAAAAAAGTTTTTTCTCAACATAAATTTACACATGACAGAAATTTTAAAAAAAAGGGGTCTGTCAGAGAGGCCCCAAAAATGGGTCCCGTAAGGGGTTTTAATGCAACCTGCATCCTGCAGTTTTCCCTTTCCTTTTTGCCCCTCCCCATTCAGGGCCACAAAGGGTCTTCATCTATTTTCCAGCATCCTCTAACATGAATTTAAAAGGCACCCAAATGTCAACTTTTTTTTCCTACCACTGGGGAAAAATCCATTTTTCTGAAGACCTCTGATAAACAAAATGGGGTTGGGGTCAAAAACTGCAAAAGATTAAAAAGAGGATGATTTTAAATCTGCTCTGACCCCCAAATTTCCATGTTTTCCCACCCAAAAAGAAAGGAAGTTTGCCCAATCGGCCAAAAACCCCCGGGCGGGGTGTCGGGGCCCCCGGCCCTTCATGCCTGTTGGTTTTAGCCCTCCAGTTTCCAAAACCGGGAATTTTCAGGCCCGGGGAAGTCCCCCTTTTTGGGATGTTTAGGGATGAAAAAATATTGCGACCAACGGGGTCTTTTCAGCAGAATTTTTGCTTGCGGGGCGTTTCATCACTGGACAGGAGAAGACGAGGGGATATTTGTCAGTTTTGGGCCCCCAACCTTCAAAAAGGGAGGGGGCGGTCGCACAATCGTTTAAAGATTTTAACGCCACCAAACATCAGCAAAACACCGGGGCTCCCCCTTTAATCGTCATCAAAAAGGTCCAAGATTTTTCTAAAGGCCGGGGGGCCTTTTTTGACCCAACCCCTTTTGTTTCACCCGGGGGCGGTCAAAATTCCCCCTTTTTCCCGTAAACTCATAAAGTAAAAGGGAAGAATTTTTGGGTTTTTTTAAAACCCACCACCAACATGTCTAGTCACATGCAGCGAATCCCATGATTTTAAAATTTGGGGGGAACACTTGGCAGAAAAGGCCACCCCAAAACCCATTTTTTTCCAAAACCCCCTGTCACACCCTCTTTCCCCCTCCCCCTCCCCCCCGGACCAAATGCGTTCCCCACTGCCCATGTCTCCAAAATCATGTAAAGGAAACACCTCCGCTTTCAGCCTCCACCGTTCGCCCATTATCCCAAGAAACCACCAGAGACCCTCCTCCCAAACCTTTCCTCCTTCCCCCATTTTGACCTGCACGCCAAACAGGGGCCAGCCCCTAGCAGCCAAGCCTTCTGTCTACCAGGTTTGGGGACAAAAAGAAACATTTTAAACCCCAAACCACCCCAAAGGGCCAAAACCCTAAAATGTCAAAAATTGCCGGGCCCTTTTTTGGCCTTGGAAAGGGTTTTCCTTTCCCGTTTTGGTGGACACAGAGGGGGTTCCACCAGGGCATGGCCCTTGCCTCCCCCCCAAATCCCAAAAAGGGCCGAGCAGGCTTTTCCCTTTTCCAGAAAAGCCGTCTCTGCCCTGGCCCCCCAACGTTTCTTCTAAAATTTAAGCGGGGCTTTTCTGCATCTTTGTCTGGCAAAGTCCATTTTACCCACCGAAACATGGATTTTAGTAAGAAAGGGCCAAGGCTGCTATATCCTGTGACCGCTCATTTGGGTGAGTTTGGGGGATGCCTCTGGGGGAACCCGGTGGCTCTCAGGGCTCGGCGCAGGGGTTTTAAAAAACCCGGGCCAAGGGGAGGGGTGCAGGGGTTTTTTTCCCCCCCAAGGTTCCACTGGAGCACACCCCTTTGGGCCTGACACACTTTCGTAAACCCCTTTTCCGTCCAAAATTTCTAAAGCACCCCCAGGTTTCTCACTGCCTGCGAGGAAGGCCAAAGGGTCTGAGTTTTCAAATTTCCCGCGGGGGGCCCCGGTTCGCACCCTCCCTTCATCCCGCCTGGCTGCTTTGCAGCTTTAAAAAAAAAAAAAAAAAAAAATCCCCCCCCGTCAACCGCTCATTGTTGACGTGGGAAACACGTTTGGAAATTTCCCACCCTCCCCCTTGTTCCAGCGTTTGGGTTGGCAGCAGTGAAAATCCCCTTTAAAAGCGGGTACAAAAGTACACATTGGCCCTTTGACAACAGTGGTGGGGGACTTCGGGGGTTGAGCCCCCGGGGGAAGGTGGAGGGCGGGTAAAAAGAGTTTTTCCCCACCATCCGGGCCCATTTTAAGAACCCAAACCAAAAATTTGGTCAGTGCGGACAATGCCCTTGCCCAGGGGGGAAGCATTTTTGTGATTTTAGTTCGGAACGTTTCGTTGGACACTCTAAAACAGCAGGTAAAAAAACCAGCGGTGGAGGAGGAAAACGACAAGATGCGGACACAGAGCATTTCCCCTCCGTCGAATCCAAAAGGGCCCCAACTTTTTTCACAATTTTATGGGTTTCTTCTTTAGGGGCAGGGGTTGGGGGGGCCCAGGGCTAGAAAAGGCCCGGCGCCTCAGCTCTCGGGGTTACGGGGCATATAAGGCAAGTCCGGGCCGTGTTAAAGCTGAGGAGGGGATGGGGGGTTTTTTCCCTGGGAAAACCGATTACCGATTGCCCCCTCCCCTTGGAAGGAAAAAAAGGTTGAAAAAGGGGAAAATTTTAAAGGCGGGAGGGAAGGGAAATGAGGAAGATCATTTTGCTATTTCCCCAAAAAAAACCCAAAAAAATTTTGGGGAAAATTAAAAGGCCCCCATCTCTCATTTGAGTGTTTGGGATTCTATTTCTCCAACTGATCCTCGCTTTAAAGGCCCAAAACTGAACAACAGTTACTGGATGGCCACCCTCCTCGATCCCCGTTCAAAGCGAAACTCAGCACTTTTTTTCCACCCAATCAAAATAGAGAGTAAAATGCCGAATTTTGGAGCCCTTGTTATTGATCAACGGAGACATCGTTGCGTCTGCTTCACGTTTTTAAAAGTCCGGGGGGGAACAACGTCACAACGTGACGCGTGGTGCCAAGTGCCGCAGCGCAGGCATTGTGGCAGAAGCCAAAATGGATGACCTCGGCAATCCTTATTTACCACCTCACCCAAGGGGTTAATTCAGGCACACAACAACACACAAAAATGGCTTAAGATCATGGGGCACGACTATCTGCGTCTCAACACCGATTTTTTGGTATGTTCCCGGCCCAATCGACTTTGGGTATCCAAAATGGGATGAATGCCTGAGCTTCGCCTGCCATAGAGGTTTTGTCCTGCCCCGCAGCCAGTGTATATCTGACGGACTTTCAGCACCTGGAGGGGTCATTAAAGACAATGCATCCGGGTTTCCCGAGGTAATGTTGCGTTTGACTTTCTCAGATGAAACAGGGATGAATCTCTGTTGAGTTGTGGCCCCCAATTTCCCAGGTACCTATTTGTTGCCCGGGCTACTTCACATTTCTCTTCAAAAAGAAATGGTCCCTTTGGGAAAAAAAAATTTTTTTAAACATCATTTCTTACTGCAAAATTTTTTTTTCCATTCCCAAAAGGCATTTTTTTCTGGTTTTGCGGGGGAAAAAGACTGTAAAAGACACCATTTTACAAGTTTCATGAAAAAAAACTATTCCCTTTACCCATCTTTAAAAAAGTTCGCACTGTCAGTGGGTTTTTGGTCAGGGGGCTGTGAGATACAGCTAAAATCAAAGGGGCCTTTGGGAAAAGAAATGTGGCTTCTAATGGCATTTCTTCCTCACAATTTTTTAAAAGTGGCTGAAAAGTTCATTTTTATAATTTTTTTGGGGATGCTGGTGAAATGCAGCTATCGCACGTCCTATTTTTAAAAAAATTTGGTTCAACAACATTTGTTCTTTTAAAATTGCCAAGAGTGGCCAAAGGGGAATTTTTTTAATTTTTTGGGGGAATTTTGCGTGAAATAAGCTATACTAAGTCCCTTTTGTAAAAAAAATGGGTTTTTAATTTTTTAAAGGGTTTTTAATTTTATGGGGGATGGTGCTCCAAAACAGGAAAAGGTGGACACTGTTAATGGACACATATTGCAAAATGACTTGTTTTTTGCAAGATCTTAACATAGCTAGCAATCCCTGTAGTGAGACAACCCGTTTAATACAAAAAAAAAAAAAAAGAGAAACAAAGACGTGGTGGAATTCCATCCTATTTTTAAAAATGTGTTTTTCTGAATTAAACTACTAAAAAAATTGCATGTACAAAATAGCTGATACAAATATTCCTCTGAATTGTACAAGGGAGGTACAGGAAGAATTGAACAGATGTAGGTTATTCTGAGGACATAGTTTATGGAGCACATTCGACACCCCAAGAAAAGAGACAATTTCCTCCAACTCGTTGAGTAAAACGAGAAAAAGAGTGCCAAGAAAAAGGGCACCTGGGTGAAACAGGAGCGTCAACCACCAGCATTTCCAAGTGAAGCTCAATTGGTCCGCACTCATACGGAGGGGCAAGCGCTCTCGTAGCGGCAAAAAATTTCCTCAAGTGCAACCAGGTCTTGACTGTGAACTGAGGAAGGCTGGAGGTCTTAGCTCACATTTCCCGCTTCCGAAACTCTGCTTAAGCACGACTGTTTTCTTTTGCTCGATTAAAGGGAATTTTTGCCGTATTAATGGATGACGGACGCCAGCCTGAGCTCTCACCGCACCCACTGTAACTCAGGCCCTGCTAGCTGAAACTGCGTGTTAATAGATGACAGACGCCAGCCCTTGCTCTCACCACACCCACTGTAAGTCCGGCCCTGCCAGCTGAACCTGCGTGATCCACGTTTACAGCCTCATCCGCCTCATTCTAATGTCACGGTGGAACAATGTCACCAGTAGAGTTGGAAGTAACTCTAGCAGCAGCAGTATTGGAAAACGAGTTGTTTTTAATATAGTTTATTTCTTATTGCGAAATTTTCTGCTGATGGTCCATAAGGGCAGCTGTGCAGGTTTTTGGGTCATTCTGCGTTACAGGGATAGAATAGTTCAATGTCCATTTCACTAAAATACTGCTTCAAAAAACTACTTTCCCTTTCCCGGCACTTTTTTTTTAAACTGTGGGTCTTTCAGGTTTAGGTTTCATGCAGCGGGGCCAGGACAGGCATAGTCAATGTCCTGTTCAACTAAGATGGTGGTTCAAAGACGCCTGTTTCCGTCACTTTTTAATCTGTGAGTCAGACAGGTTTAATGGCCATAAATGCGTCCAGGGCAGGTATAGTCAATGTCCAGTTCAACTAAATAGTGGTTCAAAGACTCCTTTTCCGGCACTTTTTAATCTGTGGGTCAGACAGGTTTAAGAGTCATGCTGCGGTCCAGGACAGGCATAGTCAATGTCCAGTTCAACCAAAATGGTGGTTCAAAGACTTTTTTTTCCAGCACTTTTTAATTTGTGGGTAAGACAGGTTTTGGGGTCATGCTGTGGTCCAGGACAGGCATAGTCAATGTCCAGTTCAACTAAAATGGTGGTTCAAAGACTCCTTTTTTTCCGGCACTTTTTAATCTGTGGTTCAGACAAGTTTAAGGGTCATGCTGCATTCCAGGACAGGGATAGTCAATGTACATTATAAGTAAAATGATGGATCAAATAATACTGCCTTCTGGCACTTTTTCATTTGTGGGTCATGCAAGTTTAAGGGTTATGCTGTGGTACAGGACAGGGATAGTGAATTGTCTGTGCCTTTCTTTCTGTGACTTTTGTTGCCTAATTGTCTTGCCTAAGATGTAGCACGTATCCATGGCCAATATTGGAGGCTAAAAAAGAACTGCTCTGATGATTTAATTAAAAAAAAAAAAAAACAAGTGGTAACACTAGAAATCGCTTTAGGGAAAAGTGTTACCCTTAAACACTTCTGGAGAATGCAGAATCGAAAACAGCTCTTTTAAAACAGCAAGATTGTTTGGTCCAAAAAAAAAAGATATGGAAACAGAAAAAGTTAAAAAAACAAGACTGTAGTACATATAACAAATATACACTGATAACTCAGTATAATTCTTCACATGGAAAAATTAGAGAAGTTTTGCCCAAACACTGGCATATAGTGAAAAGAGATCCCCTTCTCCAGAGTATAATACCAGAACGTCCCAGTTTGATTTTCAGAAGGGCCCCCAACAAAAAAAAGTATTATTGCTCCAACACAAGTTAAAGGACTAGATGATAGGTTGACTAAAATAATTCTTGCCCCAGGTATTCATCAATGTGGCTCTAAAGCCTGCTTCTGTTGTGCATCGATCGTCACTGCTCAACAAATCACATCTACGAGTAATAACAGTACTTACAATTTAAAATATGATTTGGATTGCAAAAGTAAATATGTTATTTATGTAATAAAATGCACATGCAGGCTACAGTATGTGGGGCGTACTACTCAATCTCTCCATATGCGACTTAACGGGCATAAAGCCTGTATAAAAATAGGCGATGTGAAGCAGAGTGTGGCTAAACACTTTAAGGATTATCACAATTAGGATTTTTCTGAATTAACTATCCAACCTATAGATCAGGTACCACAAGATATTAACAATAAATTTCAAATTTTGCAGAGGAGGGAGACGTACTGGATGTACGCGCTCCAAACCATTAATCCCAGGGGTCTAAATTAATTGGTAGAACTGATCTATTAATTTATTTGTAGTAGCATATATTTTATAGCATACATTTAATTAATTATATGTTTATATGTTTTTATCTCTATATAGGTTTTGTTATAGTCTTCTGTTCTTGCTACACATTATTTTTCTCAGCATTTAATAGGTTATTCTTTAGAAGGCAAACTCAGCCTGCACTATGTTTATGAGTCTCTGGTCGGCAACTTATTAAGTTGTCACTTCTACACATTTTATCACACTCTTTCTTTTTATTTCATGTATTCTAGTAAATTATTAGTTATTTACACCTTTGTGATACATATTTCCTGCTTCTATCACGTCTTTTCTTTTATAAAACACGGCTCTGCACAGGCTTTCATAGCTCATCTGCTGATAGGGTATTTTATTTTTCCCTCATGTATTCTGTCCAATCAGTGTTTAGCACCTTATTTGGATTCTTATTGGTTGCTTTAAAATTCTGGGGCGCTAAAAAAACTCCTCATTCTATTGGTTGGTTTGATTTTCCCACTTCTTTTTGTCCAATCAGTGCGAGTCTTTATTATAACCCTGTTTTTGAATATTATTACCGCCCCTGTGATAGGTTTTGATGGTGTGTGATGTTATACATGCTCTGTGTTATCTTGATGATGATTGGCTTATGGTGTGTCCAATCATCTTTCTTATGTACGCTTTAAATAGTGTGGTGTTTATTTGTTTCCTTTGTAACACTTTCTAATCTGAAGAAGCGCCGGTGTAGGCGCGAAACGCGTTATTTTAACTGTTTTTAAAGAAAGGCGAATCCCCTTTTTAATTTCATAAAGAAATTAAAAAACCTTTATAAAACGAAAATCCTCGGTTCACACGAAGGTTTTTTATTACTTCGTATGGTATTGAGCGCCGGGTCTGTTTTTTCTTCCTCTCAGTGATTGTCTATTCCCGTTGCTCGCCGACTTTGGAGATTGGTACCCACGGCTGCTATTCCAGAGGCTCAGTGGAGCCATCCATGCCCGTATGGTGTTGTGCCTCTATAGTATTGTGCACAACACCATAAGGTGAGCACCTTTCTCTGCTTTTATGTTTTTTATTTATTGGATTGTATAACACGATAGAGCGCCACCTCTGTTTCTTTTTTCTTTCCTCTACATCCTTATTTGGGACATACTCCCTTTAGCTCAGGAATGTCCAGACCTTGGGTGTAGTCCCGGAAGAAGATTCCATCTTGGATTATACAGCAGTTATCTCTATAAGCATAATATGTAGCGGCCATTTTAGAAACACATTAGAAAGGCATATGTGATGTCATACTAACTAATACATTAAAATGGAGACACAAAGGATCACACATATAACACTTTTGTCCCATCCACAACAGTGTCATATACTTAAAAATTAAGTTATGATTTTCAGAGTATGGTGACATACAAACACATTTTTTTGAAAAAAAGCATTTAAAGTATCAAAAATATGTAAAAGTAGTAAAATATACAAAAACTATATAAAACTGATATTGTAATTATACCGGCCTACATAGTAAAGATATGTCATTTATACCACACACAGAATATTGTAAAAAGTAAACAAAAAAAAGCAATGGTGAGATAACAGGTTTTTTTTTTCATTTTTATGGCCCACTGCTAAAAAAAATTGTGAAACACTTGTGGGCCCAAAATGCACAATACAATCCATAGATGAGTTCCCTGATTGGTGTTACTTCCAAAATGGGGTGACTTCTGTAAGGTTTTACCTGTACTAAGACTTCACGGACATGCAAATGCGACATCGCACCCACCAAAATCTGCTGTCCAAAAGCCAAATAATGCTTCTTTCCTTATACACCCTACTATCCATCCAGACAGTATTGTCAGACTTGGAAGAAATTGAGTAATACATTTTGAGGTGCTTTTTTCAGGCATTTCTTGTGAAAGTAAAATATTTTCACAAGAAATAAATTAAGTTTATTTTCCCGAACCAACACTAAAAATATCTGTGAAACACCTGTGGGGGTCAATATACTCACTATACCCCTGAATATATTCCTTCAGGAGTGTGGTTTGAATAATAGGTCTTTTTAAGGGTGTTTATTAAGTTTTAGCTCTCTAGCTCTGCAACCCTGAAATGGGGCCTAAAAACAAATCCTAATAGAAATGAGACCCTAAAATTCAGTAGATGTTCCTCTTATTCAGATGCCTTAGATTAAGTCAAATATCACACTAAGGCCTCATATAGAATGTTTTTAAAACCGACAGAATGAAGGGGAATCATTTTTGAGTTTTGTTTTCCTCTTAACATTTACTGAACTGCAGTAAAAAAAAGGATTAAAATTGAAAATTTACAAAAAAAAAAAATTAATTAGTATCTTTGAAAGAAACTAAAGAGTTAACACATTTTCCAAATGCTATTTTGAATAGTGTAAGGGTTGCAGTTTTTTTCAATCGGATGGTCTATGCGGGTGTCTAACACACGGGCCCCTCAAAACCATGTCACACTAATATTTTTAGAGAACTGAACTGGCTCCCTAAAATATTAACGTTGCAAGTTTTCGTGACAACATTAAATATTGCTACTAAATTTAAAAGCCACCTAAAGTCCTAAAAAATAAAAAGATGTTTAAAAAAATGATGCCAACATAAGGTAGACCTATGGTAAATGTTTATTATTTACTATTTTGTTTAATATGACTATCTGTCTTACACAAAGAAATTAAAAATGGCAATTTTTTCTAAATTTTCACAACATTTTGATATTTTTCACAAATAAACAAGAACTGTATCGACCAAAATGTAGTACTAACTTAAGCTTTTAACAACATTTGACATACTGGTGTGTCATAATGCCAATAAGGTTGTATGGAGCGGACTCACATATTGCGTTTGCGCTATATGCAGTGAGTTTCAGTTGATTATTACAGCTGACACCCGCTGTAACAGCAGGGAACAGAGCCGATTCCTACTGTTTAACCTTTTAGATGCTATGGCAAACAGAATTTATTTTCGGTTTCCCAGTACCTTATATGATATGGTCAATGGCAAAAAGTACATCTTGTCCCACAAAAAACAAGCCCTAATATGTTTAAGAAGATAAATAGCTTTTGGTAGGTGGGGAGGAAAATAATGAAGAGCCATAATATTATGAGCGCACAGTAGGAAGGGGTTAAAGCACAATATGTCATGAGAAAACAATTTTTAAGATCACATGGATAGGTAAAGCATTAAAAAAAGTAAAACATGAGGCTAAGAAACGTCCTCCATAACTTGTACTCCTTAACCCAAAATAAGCAGGCATTTAAATGAAAAAATAAGAGTTCTGTTGAAATGTTCCCTCCAGAACAATATGAAAGTCTGCTCAACTCTTTTTACCCTATAATATTTCCACCAATACCCCCAGATCAGATAGCATTTTCACTGTGACAGGTTCCTTTAAGAAAAAGGTTACAGTAAATGAGTGCTTAAAACACTTCATGCTGAACAAAAATAGCCAGCTTACCCTTAGATGAAAGTTGGATGTGGGTGCATGTGTTTCTAGCCACCACCACGTGCTCGGTCTGCACTCTGTCCCATGCATCCAAAGATTATGCATTACAAATACGTTTTGGACGTTTTATTATTCCTTGTAGAGGGCTGATATTGGATTTTGGGTTTAAAGTGGCAGGATTGTTTGTAATTTCTGATAAATTTCAGCTGGTGTATGATTTTCCCATGCTTTTTGCCCTTCCTTTATGTGTTAAATTTTTTCCTCTTGTCATTTTCATTACTAAACAAACTTCTTTTATGGATTTTATGGCTTTTTTCTTTGCTGTGGTATCATTTGAGAATTTCATGTTATAAAATTTGAAGTTATTTATGAGAAAATTGGGTGACTTGTTCAATATTATTTCCCCTGGATAAAATTGTGAGGTGTGTGCTATTTTTAGTGTGTTGGGTGTTCACACAGTGCGTTCTTTTTTTGAGTGTTTTTGATGCGTTTTTCAGAACTTTTTTTGCAGAAAAGGGCCCGCAATTAAGCGTAATTTCTGCCAAAAAAACGAATAAAAAAAAAGCACAAAAATGCAGCTTTATGTGAAAGAATATTAAAAATGCTTTCACATAGACATTTTTTGTGGTTTTTGGTGGTTTTTTGGAGCGTTTTTTGTGCAGCATGTACCGCATTAATTGCTGTGCCTTCCTGCAAAAAAAAAACATTAAAAAAACGCAGCAAAATCGCACCAAAAATGCACTGTGTGAAAGCACCCTTACACAGACAACTAATTAATGATGTGGTTTTCTAATCAGCAGAGCTTACATTGCATCTGTGTGGAGCTTTCTTTCCTTTGTATTCATAGAATTAATTTGCAACAGGCATTGCAACAGAGTGGAAGAAAGGTTTAAAACTGTATTGAAAGAGCCTGTGTGTGAGCTTGAAAAAGTGTTGTTTTTTTTTTTATTTTATCCTTTAATTTTAAAAATATATATAAATTTATTTAAAAAAAAAAAAAAAAACTATATATATGTGGCCAAACAAAGGAGTAACAATGTTTTGAACTTTTGAGTTCAGACTCTATATCTCATCATCCACTAGAGCTTTGCAAGCGAGACTGCCATCATTTTATAGACCATCATTGTCTTGGCTATCTCATACATAAATTTGACTTGCAGCTATTTAGCATATGCTTAATTATGCAGTTTCTTGTCATGTAACTGCATTGTTACTGTTTTGCTCCTAAAAAGCTAAAGTTCAAGTTTTATTATTGTGTTAGTATTTTCCTAAAGTTGGTACATACTGGTCAACTTACTTGTGTATGAATACAGATTTTTCTTCAACTCTTCCCACGTGCGTTCAATTGGATTGAGGTCTGGAGACTGTGTGGGCCAATCCAGCAACTCTAATTCATTGTCATTAAACCATTTCTTTGCCAATATCAATGTATGCTTTGGGTGGTTGGCACGCTGGGACACTGTCATCCTTTAAATAACTATAGTACTCACATACAGCTCGGCATTGAGACCACCATTGATCCTGGCAAGTATCCAATGCCTTTGGCTGTGAAACAACCCCATATCATCAGGCTTCCTCCACCGAACTTCACAGTTCCTTCAATTTCTCAATCCATTAGTCCTCTTTTCCCTTGATTCTTCCAAGCCTGTTTGCACCCATCAGAGCTCAGTCTATTGACTATCATCCCATCGCTTCAAATCACCTGTTTCCAAACTTCTACTGTTCACTTTTCAGACTTTTTTGTAAACTCCAGCCAATGCGTCTTATGATGATATTGAATTCGAGGCTTCTACTTTTTTTGGGCCACCATTCCAGACTTATGTAATGTGTGTCACATGGTGTCTGCATGGATGGCTATGATCTCACTATTACGAAGCATACAAGCCCATGAAGCACCAAGCCGCCCTGGCTGAGACTGCAGCGAAAAACCTTAAAGGGCCAGTAGTGCAGTCCTCACAGAACCCCCATTTTAAGATGGGCCATTGGACACTTAGGTCCTGCACCGGTTTCAGCGGGAATTTTTTATGAAATTCCTTCACTAACCGATAGGCATGGTTTGAGGAGGCAGGCTCAAATGTGCGCTCCTTTGGTTCATACCATCTCCAATGAACAAGATATTGAAGAGCATTTATGACTCTTCGTGAATCCACTATACTCTCAACTTCGAACTCTAGATACCCTTTCCCTAGATAGGAGGTGGTGGTTCCTTAAGAGGATCTATAGTATGTACTTTTTTAGTAGCGATTTGTGGAAGACATTATGGATCTGGAGGGAGACAAAAACGAAAAGTGACTGGATTGATCAGCTGTAGAATGGAGTAGGGACCAATATATTTGGGAGCCAACTTACGAAAGGGAGCCTTAAGTCTCATATTTTTGGTGGCAAGCCAAACGGACGAAGAGAGAGAACCAAAGTGCGGATGAAAGCTATAATTACAGAAAAATAAGAAATATTGATGGACTCATGATGACGGTTATTGATGGCAAACTCTGCCAAGGAAAGGTAACCAATCCGGTCCGACTGATTATCAGCACAATAACACCTAAGGTACTGTTCCAGAGTCTGATTGAACCATTTAGTCTGACAGTTAGACTCAGGATGGAAAGCCAAGGAAAATGCTAACTGAATTCCGAGTTTCTTACAAAAAGCTCTCCAAAACTGTACTCCCTGTCAGAAAACAATATTTTCAGGAATCCCGTGAAGACGAACAACATGATCAATAAAGAGTTGTGACAAAATTTTAGAGCTCGGAAGCTGAGACAGAGACACAAAATGACATATCTTACTGAAACAGTCAACAATTACCCAAACTACAGTTTTTCCCTCAGCAAGGGGTAAAACCGTGATAAAGTCAATGGACAAATGTGACCAGGGTCTTTGAGGAATGGTTAAAAGAATGAGTTCCCCCATATGACAAAATTGAGAGACCTTACTTCAAGCACACATCTCACAGGTGGACATGTAGGTGAAGGTATCACTAAGCATGGATGGCCACCAGTAAGAACAGGCAAATAGACTCTTAGTCCCAATCCCTGGGTGCCCACAAAGACCCAAATTGTGCAGCTCTTTGCACAATCAAAATCTAAATTGTACTGGTACAAACAACTTCTCACTGGGAGTCAACGGAGGAGCTAAATCCTGAAATTGTCTTATATCACTGGCCAGGGCTGGGGAGACTGCTGATACAACCAGGGTGACTGAGTAGCGCAGAAGCTTCGAGACAGCGCATCAGCTTCGACACCTTTGGAGCCAGGTCTGTAAGTAACACTAGAGTTAAACCTGGTCACAAAAAGGGCCCACCTAACCTGTCTGTGATTGAGTCTCTTAGTAGATTCGAGATACGTCACATTCTTGGGGTCTGTGAGTACAATTATTTTACGTCTAGCACCCTCCAGAAAATGACGCCACTCCTCAAATGTCCTCTTGATAGCAAGAAGTTCCCAATTCCCAATGCCATAATTACTCTCAGTGCAGGAGAATTTTTGTGAGAAATAGGCACAAGGGTGAAGGTTACTCAGAGAGGGGGACCCTTGCAACAGAACTGCGTGCACTCCTACCTCGGAAGCATCCACTTCAACAACAAAGTGCCACGAGAGGTCGGGTTGAACCAGAAAAGGGGCTTCAGTAAAGCACCTCTAGAAGGTTTCAAAGGCACGAACAGCTTCATATTCCCATTCAAGCTGATTCACCCCCATTTTAGTAAGATCTGTCAAACGTTTGGCTATGGAAGAAAAGTTATGGATACATTTTCTTTGGTAATTCACGAACCCCAAAAACCTCTGCAGGGCCTTCAGGGAATTCGTCCGTATCCAATCCACAAGAGCCTGAACCTTGACGGGATCCACAGGGAAGGCATGCAGTGTAAGAGTAGAGCCCAGGAAATGTAACTCTTGGACCCCAAAGAGACATTTTTTCGAGTTTGCATACAAGTGATTCTTCCTAAGAATCTGCAGGACAGTACGCACATGTTCCACATGGGAAGAACAGTCAGAGGAAAATACCAAAAAAATTATCCAAATAAACAATGACAAAGCACTCAATGAGGTTTTGGAAGAAGTCATTAACTAACAAAGTTTTGAAAAACCACAGGTGCATTACTTAAACCATCACTAAATACTCAGTGCCCATCAGGGGTATTAAAGGTAGTTTACCACTCATCTCCCTCATCTCCGGATGCAAATTAAATTATAGGCATACCGTAAGTCCAATTTGGAAAAACCAGGTAGCTCCAGAAATCTGATTGAACAGATCTAGGATAAGGGGAAGAGAGTACTGATCTTTAACAGTAATTTTATTAAATTCCCGATAGTCTGTGCAAGGCCTGAGACCTTCATCCTTCTTCTTAACAAAGGAGAAGCCAGCCCCACGAGAGAGATAGAGGGGCGGATATGATCCTTACGGAGACTATTCTTAACATACTCCTTCAAAGCCTCCTTCTCAAGTGCAGACAGACTATAAACCCTTAGGAAACAATGTTCAGAAGTAACTTAACGGCACAGTCATAAGGCCTATAAGAAGGAAGCATTTCACAGCCTAACTCAGAAAATACATCCAAAAAATCTTGGATAAATTCAGGTATGGACGGGTTACTCGAGGACAGTACCAGCTTTTTCCCAGTCAATTACAGGGTTGTGAGCTTACAACCATGATAAACCCATGGTTATCAAGTACAAAAAAGGAAATTAATTCAGAATGTAAGGCCCCCACTTTTACATTAGCCAGGAGGAGTATAGAACTTAATAGTACCTGACAGAGGGGTGTACTATCTATAGCAATCACATTAACAGTGGCCCCAAGAGACAGTAACAGAATACCCAAAACACTAGCAACACGTGTGTTCAGGAAATTTGCTGTTGAACTGCAGTCAAGAAACGCATTACCAGAAAGACTGTGGCTGTTATACAAAATACAGACAGGCAAAATTACTTTTTGAGACATACTGGGATATACCTGACCACCTAGGTCACCTTCACTTGGGACTCCTAGGTGCTTGAGTTTCTACGGACTCAGAGGCTCTGGACAGTTCTGGATAAAGTGATCTGCTGCTCTGCAGAAAAAACAAAGTTCCTTGTATTTTCTGAAGGCTTTGCAGTCTCTGGAAGACATTGTAAATCCCAGCTGCATCGGTTCTAGATCAATTTTCAATGCCCTTCTTGATATGGAGCGGATGTTCCCTTTGGCGCTTGCGGATGTGACGGTCAAGTTGAACAGTCAGGGTCATAAACTCTTCCAGCTTTTAGGTTGTGGGTAACCAATCAACAGAACTTTAAGTCTCAGACAGCCCTTGCTGAAAAAGACACAGAGGTGCTGGGTTTTTCCACTGTGAGAGTACCGACCAGTGTCTGAACTTGGAGCAGTAGTCTTCCACTGGTCGCCGTCCCTGGCAGACATAGGTTGGTTTTGGCTACTGACCTTTCATCTGGTTCATCATACATGGGTCCCAAGGCCTGAGAAAAGGAATCAATGGACCAGATCTTGAGAGAGCCCGGGTTTAAGGAGAAAGTACAAGCTTGTGGAGTCCTCTGAAGCAGAGAAATGATTAACCCCACACATTGCTCCTCAGAACCAGATGAATGGGGCCTAAGCTGGAAATACAACCTGCAACTCTCCCAGAAATTCACAAAAGTACTGCAGAGAAAGAGTCCAGCAGGTGGAGCTTGGGTTCCATAAGTGGCCATACTGACATGGCATCCCTGGATGATGTAGACACCTGCAGCTGGACCCTTTGAGAGAGATCTTGAACTAGCTGCGACAAGCCATGAATTTGGTCCACTAATGCCTTCATAGGTTCCATAGGGGAAAAATTGCGGCTGGTGATTCTGTAAGGGATGCTCTAATCTCGCCCTCACTTGCCCTACCTAGACAGAGCAACCGCCCCGAGAAGGGTGACCCCGCATTCGAACCTCTTCCTAAAATATACCCTAGTAAACGGGTAGACAAATGGAAGACAAATGAGAAACAGACACAAACAGACAACAAATAGAGAATAGTTAGACGGCTGAGGTCAAACCAGGAGTATGCGCAGTACCGAAGAACAAGACAAGAGAGTAACCAGAAAGACAGGCCAAAATCCAGAGAACCAGCAAAACGACACAGTAGAGCAAAAACAAACAACTAAGACACAAAGAAGTAACCATCAGCAAGGCCAGGCTGACAGGAAGAGGTTTAAATACCCCGCCCCAGCCAGGGATTTGTTCAAGTGCTTAACTATTTCAGCATCAAGCCGCATCCTTGCTGAGGCTACAACAAAAAACCTCAAAGGACCAGTAGCGCAGTCCTCACAGCAATCTGTCACAAAGACCGGGATCGTCGAACAGTATGTTGTTTACCTGGGGCCCGAGTTTGACATATCGTGGATCGGGTTGATAGATTACTTGGTGGGGCTGCTGAGAATCACAATGGCACCAATGACAAAGTTAGAGATAGATGGAGTGTCTTTAAAAAAGATTTCAGGGACTTAGGCCAAAAGCTAAAGACAAGGACCTCCAAAGTAGTATTTTCAGAAACATTAACATATAGCATGCATAGTTAAGATAGAGAGATGTGAATTAGTAATAAATCAGGGGGATTGGAGGAAAGGGGTTTAATAGTTAATAAAGACAAACTTAAAAAAATCAATACAACTCTAAATTGCATGCTGACCAATTACAGGAGTCTTATAAATAATGAACTACAATTACACTGGGGAAAACTTATTTTGTTGCCTTAAAAGATGGAATTGTTTTTGAGTATGTTTGGGACACTGATGCTGAAAATGACACTCGTTTTCCCCTATCAGCTCTAATTTTGGAGATTCGGCTTTGCCACCTTATCAAGTATAAGCTGCTGAAAGTAGTGGTCACTCACTATTGTACTAAAGAAATGTTGGAAATTCATGTGAAACAGAAAGGACATACATTTTAGAACATTTAAAGATCACATGCAAAGAAAGACATGAATGTGCAAGAGCAAATTCAATTATACGAGGGACTGCTGATAAGTCTTTGGCTTTGAGTTTTTTTTTGTTTCTATGGTAACGAATGTTACATGACATGAAAGCCTTATGCGTCTAATATATGTTTTCAAAATTTTGTGTTTGTAACTTATGGCAAGAGTGATCTAGGCACGCGGGAAAACAAAATGGTGAAGTCTAAGGCGATATCCACAGCAAATGAGAGCAGAGGCATGATAAAATTCTTGTTTCTGCAAGTAAAGTCCGCGAAAGATATTCATAGTGATATGTCGCAGACATTGGGGGATCAATGCCCTTCACATTCTATAGTTAAGAACTGGGTTGCCAAATTTAAAACGGGGCACTTCAGCACCAATGATTAGGAACATCCTGGATGACTGAGAGTGGTTGTTGTTCCAGAGATCATCGATGCTGTTCACAACCTCATACTGGAGAATCAGCGAATTTCAGCTAAAGGAATAGCAAACATCATAGAGATTTCTTGTGAATGTGTTTGTGTCATTATCCATGAACATTTGAACATGAAGAAGCTATCTGCAAAATGGGTCCCCAAAAAAAAACTTCCCGGTCCATTTGTCAGTGTTTCCGGACTGATAAGAACTTCCTGGATCGAGTAATCACTATGGATGAGTCCTGGATTTATTTGTATGACCCTGAAACCAAGGAGCAGTCAAAAAAGTGGAGGCACAATGGTTCTCCTCATCCAAAGAAGTTCAGGGTGCAAAAATCAGCCACTAAGGTGATGGCGTCTGTGTTCTGGGCTAAATAGGGGATGCTGCTAGTGGGCTACCTTCAAAATGGTCCCACCATCAATGCAAGGTATTAAATTGAACTTTTGGACCAATTGAAGGCATCTCTAAATTCCAAAAAGCATGGTAAGCTGTCCAAAGGAATCTTGTTTCTGCAAGACAATGCCTCCGTTCACACTGGACAAGCGACCACGGTAAAACTGGTGGAGCTAGGCCTCCAACTGGTTGAACACCCACCTTATTCACCAGATCTAGCTCCCTCCGACTATCATCTGTTCCCAAACCTGAAGAAATACCTCAGGGGTACCAAATTTCACACCATTTCTGATGTCATGGCTGCTACGGATATCTGGTTTGAGGCATAACCGAAATCCTTCTTTTTGCAAGGCTTACAGAACTTGGAATACCAATGTAAGAAGTGTGTTGACATCAGTGAAGAGTATGTGGAATAAATGTAAAGTTTCATCTTCCTATCTCGTTTCTTTCTGGGTAAAGCCAAAGACTTATCAGCAGCCCCTCGTATTCATCTGCATTTTATAAACAAATTAATCACAGGAACAATGTAGAATCATGTAATCAACATCTCATAAACTAGAGCCGCTAGTACAAAATGGATGGGATTTTCAAACTCTGCAGCACGCAAATACCCACAGTAAGGTCAAAATTTCTGGGCACCAAAAAACATGTTTTTTGGTGCCCAGTGTTATTTATCTCCAACGAAAAATATGACATAGTGGGGACAATGTAGATATGGCTGGATGATAGCTAAGATTGGACGGTTAGCTTACAGGGTTACAGTTTATTTAGAAAAGATTGTAAAAATCAGAAGGGAGGTGTATACCTTTATATAAAATCCTGTCTAAAGTCAACACTGCGGGAAAATATAGATACAGGGAATGAGCATGTGGAGTCATTATGGGTCGATATACATGGGGGTAATAACAATAATAAAATGCTATTAGGGATCTGCTGCAGGCCACCAAATATAACAGAACTCATGGAAGATGTACTCCTCCGACAAAAAAGACAAGACAGCTAATCATAATAAGCTTGTTATTATTCTTGACTTCAACTACCCAGACATAAATTGGGAAACTGAAACCTATGACTCTCATAAAGAAAATAGATTTTTGTCCATAACTAAAGATAGTTAACTTTCCCAACTGGTGCAGGAGTCAACAAGAGCAAGAGGGAAGGCCCTTTTGGACTTAATACTGCCTAACAGACTTGACAGAGTAGCAAAGGTTCAGGTTAGAGGCATCTAGGAAATAGTGACCACAAAATAATAAGTTTCCAATTTTCCTTCAATAGAGAACTTTGCCAAGGAGCCACAAATAGGGATGAGTGATACTATCGACAAAAGTTGAAATCGTTTTTACGTTTATCGGAATTTCCCGATGACGCGATAGTTTCCGTGAAAATCTTAAAGATAATCTTTATCATGTTTACAATCGTGCCTTTTTCAGGGCTTCCTGTAATTTTGGCAGCAATCCAATCAGAGAAGAGCATAGAGCAGGGTGAGCTGGATGTACGACGTCATGATTGGGCGGTGTATAGATCTTATTGGCTGCAAAAATCACATGACCTCGTTTTATGTATGCGACTCCATTTCCTGTTCAGCGTCATTTCTCACTGATCTCACTACAGAGCAACACGTCTGATTGCCTGTCACAACTCAGAGAGGCAGTCTACTTTTATACAGAAAACCATTCTTGTAGCTGTTAAGCTCAGATTATAGTTAGATTAGAGAATTTAAGTTCTGATTTAGTTAGAGAGAGACTTGTAAAGAAATCTAGTGCTGTGTGCAGCTGAGGGAGGTGGGGGTGGGCAGTGGGTTCGGAAAGGAGGGTGTACGTTGTGCAGCCTAGTCTCTCCTGTCCTGAACTCACATGGAAAAAAAAAATTTTTTAATACTTTGTTGCCAGCAGACCTCCCAACTGAGGTGAAATTGTCCCTTTTGTTTTTGCATTTCTACTGGTGTCTGTGCATCCCATTTTTTTGCCAATAGCCCCTTGTACGCAAATTGTTTTACAGAAATTTCATAGTAACTGCTGCCCATTGTCAGTGGTGGCAAAACCGCCCTATGTAATCCATATAACTGTTCAATATTTCTATTTCACTCAATGCATCTCAGTTTGGCGCTAATTGTGCACTTGTGCGAAAATTGTTTTACACATATTTCATAGTAACTGCCGCCTGTTGTCAGTGGTGTCAAAACCACCATATGTAATCCATATAACTTTTTGATACTTCTATTTCACTCAGTGCATCTCAGTTTGGCGCAATTGTGCACTTTGTTGCAAACTATCAATTGCTAGTCCTACTGGACAGTTGTAAATCTCAGGGACTGAAGGCAGAACACTGTTGCTTTGGTGTAACGGTTCTTCCACCAGACCGCATTTCACAGATATTTGATAGAAACAATTCTGTTTCTAATCCTAGTTGGCTGTTGGAAATTAGAGGGATATAGGAATAGCTGTGATTTGCCGTCTTTGCAGTACAGTTTCTCAGTAAGAGACTGTGAAAAACTCTTCCATACCTTTTAAATGTTTATCTTTCTGAACATGGAGCGAACTACAGGTGGTAAGCGAGCAAAGAGGGGTGTAGAACATGGAGGTAGAGGTACGAGAGAAGGTGCTCCTTCCAGTGCTGGCGACAACACGCAAGCCAGCGGATCGTCGGTTGCAGGACCGTCAGGCCTGCCATAGCTGGGTCGGTGCCCTGTGAATCTCGGTAACGAACAGCATCGCCAATCTGTTCAGGATGACAGCATCCAGCAGTTTTACCTCCTAGTCCTCCCAGTCACGGCCACCAATGTCATCATCATCATCGTCAGCATCCATCCAACCTGAAGCAAAGGCAGGCCAAATGTCAACTTGTGTACCCACTACTGTGGATAATCCATTTTCTGAAGACCTCTTTGATGACACAATGCGGTTGGGGTCAGAAGGCATTTCAAAAGATCAAGAGGCCAAAGAGGATGATTTAGTCTGCTCTGACGCCCAACCGCTGATGCCATCAGAGGAGGAGAAGGAAGTCGGTCAGTCTCCACAAATCCCAAGCGGTCGGCAACGTCTTGCAGTGCCTGTTGCTTGTAGCCCACAGCTCCAGGATGTAGAATGTCAAGACAAGGAAGTCACCTGTGCTGATGATGATGACATTGCTGATCCAACGTGGTCTTTTCAGCAGAATTTTCTTGCAAGCGCTTCATCCCTGGACAAGGAGGAAGACGATGGTCAATGGTACAGCTCATTTGACAGCTCAAAATTTAGGTTGGTTTATTATATTAAAATGCAGTAATGCGACGCGTTTCGCAGAGAACACTCTGCTTCATCAGGCATATGCAATACATGGAGACAGATGATTTTAAATAGCAATATCACTGAGAACAAGGCTTCTGCTCTTAAAGGGAGAGCAGCACCTTTGTTAAAACGTATAATATTATAAATAATACATAGGGCATATACAGTATACAAAAAATAGATAATTTTAAATACTATCACAGAAAAACCCTTACTCTAAACAAAATCGTACACCTTTGTTAAACATATAAAATCATAAATAATATATATTAATTTAAAAACTTATGCATAGGTTCCCCATTAGGAGATTGAACTCCAGGCATCTGCATGATAAGCGGGGACATTAACCACTATACTAACAACTAACTTCATTTTAATCAGTTTATAGTATCTTGAATTTCATTTAATCCATGTGGACTGATAGTGTTCAATTTATAAATCCAATAGACTTCTCTTGCTGCTAACCTATTATGTCTATCGAAAACGTCGGGAATAATATTTTCAATAGGTTGAACTGTGAATATCGGCTCTATATTAGAATGTTTTTCAATGAAGTGCCTAGGCAGACTATGTATCATTTTATTTTTGTCTCACGTTGAACCTATGATTTATCCTACGTCTTGACAATTTCAAGGTAGTCTTCCTGACGTATTGGAGACCATACATACAAGATATAACATAAATAACAAAGGTGGACGTGCAAGTCGTATATGATTTGATAAAAAAAATTTCGCCTGTACCAAAAGAACTAAAATCCGAACCACAAGTAAACATTTTACAGCACTTGCACGAATAATGGTCACAGGTTAAAGTTCCTAAAATTTTTAAAACACCATCCTTATATTGTTTAAGTTTGGATGGCGCAATTTTATTTTTAATGGTAGTAGCTTTTCTATAAATAATTTGCGAATTTTGGGGTAAAATAGTTTGTAGCACCGGATCAAATTTTAAAATGTTCCAATGTTTCTCTAAAAGCAGCCTAACATCCCTATGCTGGGAATTAAAAGTTGTAACAAATTTAAAATTGTGATCCTCCACCTTTTTCTTCAATTTAATATTTCTTTTATCATTAAGGTATTCAGCTTGTGTTTGCAATGGCACTTTATTTTTTGCCTCCTCAATCAATCTGGTGGGGTAACCCTTTTGTTTAAATTTAAAATTTTTCAGCAAGAAATTTTGATTGTGTGTCAAAATCCGAATTTAATGAACAATTTTTTCTTACCCTATGGAATTGTCCGTAGGGTATATTGCGAACCCACGCTCGTTAGACTGAAATGACAGATAGCTATTTGAATCTGTGGGTTTAAAATTTGTTTTAGACGCTATTCTGTCATTTTTGGATAAAAAGACACAAATCTAAAAAAAAAACATGTCTTTACTATGATTTTCCGTAAACAAGATTCCCCATGTGTTATTATTTAAAAATAAAATAAATTTATTTTAATCTTCTATGGTTCCCTCCCAGATGAATAAAAGATCATCAATAAAACGTTTAAAATACTTTACATTTTTAAAAAATGGGTTGGACTCTGAGATAATATAAACAGACTCAAAAGCTCCCATGAACAGGTTGGCAAAGGATGGGGCAACCCTGGTCCCCATCGCAGTGCCAACCTGTTGATGGTAGTGGAAGTGGCCAAATTGAAAACAATTATTTTGTAAAATTAATCTCAAACCATCAATTAAAAATTGTTTAAAAGGTGTAGAAAAATTTGGATCACGATTTAAAAATGTTAAAACTGCTTCCAATCCCAGGGTGTGGCTAATTTTGGAATACAATGAAGCTACATCACAAGTAGTGTTGAGCGATTACGTTGGCTATCGACATCGATCGATAGTCGATAGTCGGCCATCATCGATAAGGTTTTCAATAGTCTATCATCTCCAATGACCATTAAAGTCTATGGGAGAGCAGCAACACCTTCATTCTTACACCCAAACAGGGCTGGAGAAGCTGGAATTAACAGCCACAACAGTCAAATGGATACCTGCTACATCTTAGGCACAATACTTAGGCTATAAAAGCCACAGAAAAAAAGTCACACACCATTCACTATCCCTGTCTTGTACCACAGCATGACCCTTAAACCTGCATCACCCACAAATTAAAAAGTGCCAGAAGGCAGTATGAAAATGAACCATCATTTTACTTGAACTGGACATTGAATATCCCTGTCCTGGAACGCAGCATGAGCCCCAAACCTGCATGACCCCCACATTTAAAAAGTGCCGGAAAAAGGAGTCTTTCAACCACCATTTTAGTTGAACTGGACATTGACTATACCTGTCCTGGGCCACAGCATGAGCCCCAAACCTGCATAACCCCCAGATTTAAAAAGTGCTGGAAAAAGGAGTCTTTCAACCACCATTTTAGTTTCACTGGACATTGACTATACCTGTCCTGGGCCACAGCATGAGCCCCAAACCTGCATGACCCCCACATTTAAAAAGTGCCGGAAAAAGGAGTCTTTCAACCACCATTTTAGTTTCACTGGACATTGACTATACCTGTCCTGGGCCACAGCATGAGCCCCAAACCTGCATAACCCCCAGATTTAAAAAGTGCCGGAAAAAGGAGTCTTTCAACCACCATTTTAGTTGAACTGGACATTGACTATACCTGTCCTGGGCCACAGCATGACCCAGGGCCGGAGTTACAGTGGGTGCGGTGAGAGCCCAGGCTGGCGTCCGTCATCTATTAACACGCAGGTTAAAATGCCCTGATGACGCAGCAACGAAAACTGTCGTGCTGAAGCAGAGTGCGGAAGCGGAAGTGTGAGAACTCCAGCCTTCCTGAGTACACAGTCAATACCTGGGTAGCGCTTGCCCCTCTGTATGAGTGTGGACCAATTGAGCTTCACTTGGAAATACTGGTGGTTAACGCTCCTGTTACACGCAGGTGCCCTTTATCGTGGCATTCTTTTTCTCATTTTACTCAACGTGCTGGAGGAAATGGTCTCTGTACTTTGTTCTCTGTCCGTGCTCCATACTCCATGTCCTCTAAATAACCTACATCTGGTCAAGTTTTCCTGTACCTCCCTTGTACAATTCAGAGGAATTTTTTTAACAGCTATTTTGTACATGCAAGTTTTTTAGTACTTTAATTCTAGAAAACACATTTTTAAAATCGGATGGAATCCCACCATGTCTTTGTTTCTCTTTTTTAATTGTATTAAATGGGTTGTCTCAATAAAGGGATTGATAGCTATGTTAAAGATCTTGCAAAAACAAGTCATTTTGCAATATGTGTCCATTAACAGTGTCCTACCTATTCCTGTTTCTGACAGCACCATCACCCTTGAGCCACTCTTGACCATTGTGAAGAACAAATGTCTGTTAGAAACAAATTTTTTTAGAATAGGACCTGTAGTATAGCTGCATGTCACAGCAAAATGCCTCCAAAAATTCAAAGCATGACCCTTGAGCCACTTTGGACAATTGTGAAGAACAAATGTCTGTTAGAAACAAAATTTTTAGAATAGGAACTGTAGTAAAGCTGCATGTCACAGAAAAATGCCCCCAAAATTCAAAAACATGACCCATGAGCCACTTTTGACAATTGTGAAGAACAAATGTCTATTAGAGACAACATTTTTTAGAATAGGACCTGTAGTATTGCTGCCTTTCAAAGCAGCATGACCCAAAAATTATAAAAATGACTTCTCAGCACTGTTAAAAATTGTGAAGGAGAAATGCCACTTAGAAGCCACATTTCTGTTCCAAAGGACCATGATTATTGCTGTATCTCACAGCAACATGACCCCAAAAAATTATAAATATGACTTCTCAGCCACTGTTAAAAATTGTGAGGGAGAAATGCCACTTAGAAGCCACATTTCTGTTCCAAAGGACCATGATTATAGCTTTATCTCACAGCAACATGACCCCAAAAATTATAAATATGACTTCTCAGCCACTGTTAAAAATTGTGAAGGAGAAATGCCACTTAGAAGCCACATTTCTGTTCCAAAGGACCATGATTATAGCTTTATCTCACAGCAACATGACCCCAAAAAATTATAAATATGACTTCTCAGCCACTGTTAAAAATTGTGAGGCAACATGACCCCAAAACCATTGACAATGTGAAAAATTCTAAAGATGAAGTGAGTAAATGGAATATGGTTTTGTCATGAAACCTTGGTGTCTTTTAGTCTCCTCACAGCAAAACCAGCAAAATGAACTGTTGGGAATTGAGAATAAAAATTGCAGTAAGAAATGATCATTTTAAAAATAAGTTTTTCAAGAGGACCATTTCTGTTTGGAGAGGAATGTGAAGTAGACCAGCAACTAATCGGTGACCTCGGCAATTGGGGCCACAACATCATCAGAGATCCATGCCTGATTCATCTTGATGAAAGTCAAACGATCCACATTATCTGTGGAAAGCCGGATGCGTTTGTCTGTAATGACTCCTCCGGCTGTGCTGAAGGTCCGCTCAGATATGACGCTGGCTGCTGGGCAGGACAACACCTCTATGGTGTGGCGAGCCAGCTCGGCCATTTGTCCATTTTGGATACCCAGAAGTCTATTGGGTCCGGAAAAACATACAAAAACATCGGTGTTGAGACGCAGATAGTCGTGCCCATGATCGTAAGCTGGTCTCTGGGTGTTGTATGGTGGCCTGCATTGCATGCGTTGGTGAGGTGGTAAATAAAGATTGCCAGAGGTCACCCATTAGGCTTCTGCCACCTTGCCTGCTGCTGCCGCTGCTGCCGCTACGGCTACTTGGCACTCTACTGCTGTCACGTCGCTGGCGTTGTTCCACCGTGACATTTGAAGAACGTGAAGCAGACGCAACAGATGTCTCCAGTTGATCAATCAGCAAGGCTCCATTTCCTGCATTTTACTCTCTATTTGGGTGGGTGGAAGGAAAGTGCTGAGTTTTGTTTTGTACCGGGGATCCAGGAGGGTGGCCACCCAGTAACTGTTGTTCATTTTTGATGGCCTTAATGCGAGGATCATGTTGGAGGAAATGGAGCATCCAAGCACTCATGTGAGAGATGGAGCCTTGAGTTCCCAGCCTCTGGGTTGAGGGGCACTAGCAAACTCATCTTCCTCATCTGCCTCAAATTCACGCCAACCTCTTTCCAAGGCAGGGACGTCGGTGTCTAGGAATACCTCCTCCTCCTCCTCCTCCTCCGCTTCCTCCGGCACAGCTTCAACACAGCCCTGACTTGCCTCAGATGATGCACCCTGAGAGCTGAGGTGCCACCTTGCACTAGCTCTGGACCCTGAACCACTGCCTAATGAAGACCGTTAAAATTGAGAAACTGTCGGGCTTGACGGAGAGAGAGGCTCCTGGTCTGCATCTGTGTCCGTCTCCTCCTCCGTCGCTGGCGGGACCTGATGTTTCAGAGTGTCCAACGATCGTTCCAGAACTAAGATCACCACAATGCTCATGCTGACAGGGGCATCGTCCGCACTGATTATTTTGGTGGCTTCTTCAAAACTGGCAAGGATGGTGCAGAGCTCTTTCACCTGCCTCCACTCTCGGTGGCTCAACACCCCGAGGTCCGCACCGCTGCTTGTCAGGCCATGTGTCACTTCGTACTGCGTAATGGCATTGCGCTGCTCCCACAATCGCTGGAGCATGTGGAGGGTGGAATTCCAGCGTGTTGCCACGTCAACAATGAGACGGTTGAAGTGCGAACTCAGACCTCGAGCCTTCCTCAGCAGGCAGTCCAGACCCGGGTAGCTCTTGAGAAATTTCTGGACGACAAGGTTCATGACATGTGCCAGGCAAGGGATGTGCTCCAGCCTACCGATCTTAAGGGCGGCCAGCAGATTTCGCCCGTTATCGCACACCACCTTGCCTGGCACAAGGTTCTTGTCACCCAGCCAGCGCTCGGTCTCGTTGCGGAGAGTCGTCCACAGCTCCTGACCTGTGTGTGGACGGTCTCCAAGGCAGATTAATTTCAACACGGCCTGGTGTCTCTAGGCACGTGATGCCACCAGAGGACCTTGGGGGAAAGAGCCCTGCACCATCCCTGCGGTTTTGAAGAGCGTGCGCCGAGCCTGAGAGCCACCGTCACCCTCAGAGACATCCACCCAGCTCACCCAGTGAGCTGTCACAGAGATATAGCGGCCTTGGCCGTGCTTACTAGTCCATGTGTCGGTGGTGAGATGGACTTTTCCGGACACAGATGCAGACAACGCGCTTGAAATTTTAGATGACACGTGGCTGGCCAGGGCAGGGACGGCTTTTCTGGCAAAGAAATGCCTGCTCGGCATCTGGTATTGGGGGCAGGCGAGGGCCATGACGTGGCGGAACCCATCTGTGTCCACCAGACGGAAAGGCAACATTTCCAAGGCCAAAAGCCTGACAATGCCGACATTCAGGCTTTTGGCTTTGGGATGGTTTGGGTTAAAGTGTTTCTTCTGCTCCCAAACCTGGAAGACAGAAGGCTGGCTGCTAGACTGGCCGCTGTACGGCGTGCAGGTCCTCAAACTGGCGGAAGGAGAAGGGGTAGGATGGGTCTCTGGTGGTGCTGGTGGTACTCGGGCGACGGTGGAGGCTGAAGCGGAGGCTGATCCCTGATCATGACTCTGAGAGACATGGGAAGCTGAGGAACGCTTGGTGGTGGCGGAGGAGGAGGAGGTGAGACAGAGGGTGTGACAGTGGTTGGAGGCCCGGCGTCGGTCTGGCCTTTTTTGGCCAAGTGTTCCCTCCATTTCAACTCATGCATTCGCTGCATGTGACTAGACATGTTGGTGGTGGTTAACCACTTAAGGTTCTTGCCTCTACTTATGCGTTTACGGCAAAGGCGACATATGACATCGCTGGGTGAATCAGAGGCTGCTCAAAGAAGGCCCAGGCTTGAGAGGTCCTGGACCTTTTTGACGGCGATAAGCGAGGAGCGGGGTTTGCGCTGACCGTGGCTGGCGGAATCATATCAGCGGACTTCTGCGACCGCCCTCTCCCTTTTTGTGGCGGGACCCGTATTGACACTACCCCATCGTCTTCCTCCTCGTCCACTGATGAAGCGCTCGCAAGCAAATTCTGCGGAAAAGACCAGGATGGATCCGCAATGTCGTCATCATCATCATCAACACAGGTGACTTGGTCGTCCTGACTTTCTGCATCCAGAAGCTGCGGGCTACAAGCAAGGGGCACTGCAAGGCGTTGCCGACCGCCCTGGATTTTTGCCGATTGACCGGCTTCCTTCACCTCCTCTGATGGCATCAGTAACTGGGCGTCAGAGCAGACTAAATCATCCTCTTGATCTTTTAACATGCCTTCTGACCCCAACCACATTTTGTCATCAAAGAGGTCTTCAGACAATGGATTATCCACAGTGGTGGGTACACGAGTTGACATTTGGGCTGCTTCATGTTGGACGGATGCTGATGATGCTGATGACAACATTTGTGGCCGTGACTGGGAGGACGAGGAGGTAAGACTGCTAGATGCAGGTTGCATTAACCACTGAAGGACAGATTGGCGACGATGTTCGTTACTTAGATTCACAGGGCCCTGACCCAGCGATGACAGGCCTGACGGTCCTGCAACTGACGATCCGCTGGCATGCGTGTTGTCGCCAGCACTGGAAGGAGCACCTTCTCTCGTACCTCTACCTCCATGTGCTACCCCCTCTTTGCTCGCTTACCACCTGCATTTCGCTCCATGTTCAGAAATATAAAATTTGAGAAGGTATGGAATAGTTTTGGAAAGTCTCTTATTAAAAGACGGCAAATCACAGCTATTCTCAAATCCCTCTAATCAAAACAAAATTGCTGGATTCAAATTTAACTGCAAGGTGTCTATCAACAAATCTGGACTGGGCAAAAGTGCAAAAAACACGTATCTGTTATGTTTTCGTATAATACACGGTATTTTTTTGCACCTTTCAATTCACCTGTGGTGACTATAGAATTGCTGTTTTAAGATTTACGTGGATGCTGCGTCAATGAACAAAGCTGGGTGCGCAAAAAGTCAAAAAACACGTATCTGTTATGTTTTCGTATAATACACGGTATTTTTTGCACCTTTCAATTCACCTGTGGTGACTATAGAATTGCTGTTTTAAGATTTACGTGGATGCTGCGTCATGAACAAAGCTGGGAAAAACACGAATCTGTTATGTTTTCGTATGATACACGGTATTTTTGGCAACAAACAACCTGTGCTGACTACAAGATTGCTGGATTGTAATTTAACTGCAAGGTGGATATATCAACACAGGTGGAATGGGTAAAATTGAAAATGAACACCTATCTGAAATGTATACTGATAATAAAAGTGGAGTTTTGCACCTAACAAAGAGACCTGCAGTTACTAGAAATGATGTGTATCCAATATAAGTTCAGGCTGCCCAATATTCAGGAAATATTTCAATAGCAAACTGTTAATAATAAAGATATTGCAGTGCAATGTCTACACTAAGTCTTGGTGAACTTTATCCAGTGTTCTTTATAGATAGAGCTTGTCTGTGTTCGCCCGCGGGCCCCCCCCCCCTGCTCCCCCCGTGACTTTACAGCGGTAGATGCTGCTTTAAAATTCTCTAGCTAACTACATAAAATCTTCAAATCTCTAATCTAACTAAATTGGAAGGATCACAGCTAATAGTAGAGGTTTCTCTGTGCAGAAATAGACTAATTTCGCTGAGCTGTTTGGCCACAGGCAGAGCGCACTTCCTATTCCTATGAGACGCTGAGAGACACTAAGGCTGAACAGGAAGGGCTGTTCTATGTTAAAACGAGGTCATGTGATTTTTCCAGCCAATCGCAACCATACACATCCCAGTCATGACGTTGCACACACATCTCACCCTGCTCTATTCTGTAATCTGATTTGCTGGCCGCCAAAATGACAGGAAGCGCCGAAAATGGCGCGATCTTAATAGATGATGCACAGATTTTAACCTTAATTATCGCATGATCTGAAAATTTCGATCACCATAAAAACCTTGCCGATTTCAACTTTGTCGATAAAAATCGCTCAACACTAATCACAAGTTAAAAATATAAAATGTCCCCGCTTATCATGCGGATGCCTGAAGTTCAATCCCCTAATGGGGAACCTATGCATACATTTTTAAATTAATATATATTATTTATGATTTTATACGTTTAACAAAAGTGTACGATTTTGTTTAGAGTAAGGGTTTTTCTGTGATAGTATTTAAAATTATATATTTTTTGTATACTTTATATGCCCTATGTATTATTTATAATTTTATACGTTTTAACAAAAGTGCTGCTATCCCTTTAAGAGCAGAAGCCTCGTTCTCAGTGATATTGCTATTTAAAATCGTCTGTCTCCATGTATTGTATATGGCTGATGAAGGAGAGTGTTGTCTGCGCAACACGTCGCATTATATTATTTTAATATAATAAACCAACCTATCCTTATGTTGGTTTAAAGCTTTTGATTTTTACCCAAGCGCTTTTTTGGATTCCTGTCTTTTTTTTAACTTCGTGTGATCTAACTGTTTCCTTACCAGCACCACCAGAGACACAACCTACCCTTTCTCCTTCCACCAGTGTCACCTGCACGCCGTACAGCGGCCAGTCTAGCAGCTGGCCTCTATGGGAGCAGAAAAAACACTTTAACCCAAACCATCCCAAATCCAAAAGCCTGAATGTCGGCATTGCCAGGCTTTTGGCCGTGGAAATGTTGCCTTTCCGTCTGGTGGACACAGATGGGTTCCACCATGTAATGGCCCTTGCCTGCCCCAATACCAAATGCCGAGCAGGCATTTCCAGAAAAGCCTTCCCTGCCTTGGCCAGCCACGTGTCATCTAAAATCTCCAGCGCATTGTCTGCATCGGTTTCTGGCAAAGTCCATCTTACCACCGATACATGGACAAGGCCGCTATATCTCTGTGACAGCTCACTGGGTGAGTTGGGTGGATGTCTCTGGTGATGACGGTGGTTCTCAGGCTCAGCGCACACTCTTCAAAACCACAGGGATGGTGCAGGGTTCTTTCCCCCAAGGTCCACGGGTACCGTCACTTGCCCAGAGAAACCAGGCCGTGTTGAAATTAATCTGTCTTGGAGACCGTCAGCACATCGGTCAAGAGCTGTGGACAGCTCTGCGCAACGAGACCGAGCGGTGGCTGGGTGACAAGAACCTTGTGCCAGGCAAGGTGGTGTGCGATAACAGGCGAAATCTCCTGGCCGCCATTAAGATCGGTATGCTGAAGCACATCACTTGCCTGGCACATGTCATGAACCTCGATGTTCAGAAATTTTTAAAGCGCGACCAGGTCTCGACTGCCTGCTGAGGAATGCTCGAGATCTGAGCTCACACTTCCGCCATTTGCACCCTGTTTCGTCCAGGCTGGTTACGTTACAGCATGAGCTTGGCCTCCCTGTCAACTCGTAGAATAGCAAGTTGCTCTAGCAGCAGCAGTATTGGAAAACTAGTTGTTTTTAATATAGTTTATTTCTTATTGTGAAATTTTCTGCTGATGGTCCATAAAGGCACCTGTGGGAGTTTTTGGGTCATGCTGTGTTACAGGATATGTCCATTTCACTAAAATACTGCTTTAAAGACTACTTTCTTCTAGCACTTTTTAATCTGTGGGTCATGCAGGTTTTAGGATCATGCTGTGGTCCAGGACAGAGAAAGTCAATGTCCAGTTCAACTAAAATGGTGGTTCAAAGACTCCTTTTTCCGGTACTTTTTAATCTGTGGTTCAGACTGGTTTAAAGGACATGCTGCGGTCCAGGACAGGGATAGTCAATGTCCAGTTCAACTAAAATGGTGGTTTAAATAATACTGCCTTCTGGCGCTTTTTAATTTGTTGGTCATGCAGGTTTAGGGTCATGCTGTGGTACAGGACAGGGATAGTGAATAGTCTGTGAATTATTTTCTGTGACTCTTGTTGCCTAATTGTCTTGCCTAAGATGTAGCACGTATCTATTTTAATGTTGTGGATGTTAATTCCAGCTTCTCCTCACCTGTTTGGGTATAAGAATGAAGCTGTTGTTCCTTTCCCATAGACTTTAATGGTCATCGGCAATAATCTTTTCTCAACTATCGACTATCCTCATGATAATTGCTGATATCGACTATCGACTCGATAACGATTGTTGACACAATCGCTCATCACTAGCCACAAAACAGTGATTTTCATGAAGTCTAATTTTAATTTGTTTAGAGAGGTCATTGCCAGTGTTCAAAAATAACAGAAAAAATAATAAATAATTGCGAAATTTTTCAAAACATCTTAAGCAGCCACTGTGAGAGGTATATACCCTAGGAAATAAAATGAATAAAAACAGAAATAAAACAATGTGGATCAAGAGAGATTTAAAGGAGGCAAAAAAATAACCCAAAAAAACATGATTAAGGTACTTAAACAGGAAGGCAGTGAAGAGGCATTAAAAAGCTATAGAGAAAAAAAAATATCTAAAAAAAATTATAAAGACCGTAAAGTTGGAGATAGAGAGGCATATTGCCACACAGAGTAAAACTAGCCCCAGAATATTTAATTTTTTTTAGAAACATTTTTCATTGAGGTTTTTCAAAAACATTTCAATGACAACCAAGATGACAAGCATGTAGATTCTTATACAATGGCAAAATTTGCAGAATATCAAGCACGTAATATAAAGGATTAATTATATGAGACACATAGAATGCATACATAGTTAAAAGTGACAAAATGTAAAATATCTTCCCCCTGTAATATACAGTGGGAAAAATAAGTATTTGATTCACTGGCGATTGCAAGTTTTCCCACCTACAAACAGTGGAGAGGTCTGTAATTTTTACCAGTTGTGCAATTTAACTGTGAGATACAGAGTCTAAAAAAACAGTAAATCACAAAGTATGATTTTTAAATAATCAATTTGCATTTTATTGCATGAAAAAAGTATTTGATCCCCTCCCAAACCCGCAAGATTCTGGTCTCCAGACTGTTTTTTTCTTTAAAGCCCCTTTTATCTGCACTCGTTACCTGTATTAATTGCACCTGTTTGAACTCGTTACTTGTATAAAGACACCTGTCCACACACTCAATCAATGACACTCCAATCTCTCCATCATGGTCACGACAAAAGAGCTGTCTAAGGACATCATGGACAAAAAACGTAGACCAACAATGTGGGTTTGGGTACAGGACGTGGCAAGCAGCTTGGGGATAAGGGAATAATGTTGCCCAATTTTTAGAAAATGGGAAGAAAAAAAACAAGATGACTGTCAATCTTCGGTCTGGGGCTCCATGCAAGATCTTGCATGGAGGGGATTCTGAAAAAGGTCAGGAATAAGCCCAGAACTACACAGGAGAGCCTGATCAATGACCTGGATAGAGCTGGGACCACAGTCTCAAAGATTACCTTTAGAAAACACCCCATCCCTTTCATGGTTAAAATCCACGGGCAAAACTGGGGTAAACCTTTGGCCCCCCAACGCCAGCACATGCCCCGGCCTTTTTTTAAATTTCACCCAATTATCATTTGAAGGGACCCAAGGAGGCAGGGGGTTTTGGTCAGGGGTTTCAGTTGGGCCCAAAATAGAACTCTTTGGTATCAACCCCAAACTCGCCGTGTTTCGTAAAAAGAAAAATGAATGATACCCCCCAAGAAACTGTTAAACCCCGGTGGGAAGCATGGGGGGGGGGAAACATCTTACTTTGGGGTTTTTTTCCCCAAAAGGGGGGAAAGGGGAGGGACCTGCCCATTTTTAACCCCCTTAAATGCCTTAGACGTACCCAAATACGTCCAGGTCTTTTGGGGGTTAAACCCCACCGGGAAAGTAGGATATTTTCCTGAGGAGCGCGCAAAATTTAAAAAGGGCAGGGGTTCCGCGATGGGGCGGGGGGTGTCGGGCGTTATTACAGCTGACACCCCGCCCCCCTTTTCGGCCCCAACCCGGGATCGCTCCGGGGGGGTCCGGGTTAACCCCTTAATTTTTCGCAAAAACGATCGGGTCGCAAAAAATAAGGAAAACCCAGGAGGAGATCGCTCCCCTGCGTCTTGTCGCGGCAGGAAAGCGCAGGGTTTCGGGCGATGGGTGCGGGCTCCTCCCCTCGGCCAGAAAGAAAGGAAAGGCAGAGAATCCCTTTCCGGGGGGTTGCCCGGGGGACGTCACATCCCCGGGGCCGTGCCCTGGGGCAGGGCCCCCCAAATCGTGACTAAACATTTTGTCATGGGAACCGGGTAAAGCAAAAAGGCTATGTATGTTTCCCTTTTAAAAATGAGAATTTTAAAGATCTCTCATTAAAAATTCCCCAATGGGGAAAAGTAAAAATAAAAATTAAAAAAAGTGAAAAAAAGTAAAAAAAAGTGAAAAAAAACAAGTAAAACCAAAAAAAAAAAAAAAAAAAACAAAAAAAAAAAGGGGAAAAATAAGAAAAAAAATACATACACCCCCCCTTTTCCCCTTTACAAACCCAATCCCCCCCCAAAAAGATCAAAAAATAAATAAAGTACCCAAAATTTGGGTATCGCCGCGTGGGGAAACGACCTCCCCCTATAAATCTGTTAGTTAATTAACCCGTACGGGGGAACCCGGCAAAAAAAAAACAATAAACAGAATTAAAATTTTTTCCCATCCCGCGGGCAAAAAAAAGGGAATAAAAAGCCGTTAAAAAACTCCTAAAAATTTCCCAAATTTGTACCAATTAAAATGTCTTTTTTTTTCCCGCAAAAAAAATTTCCTTATACGGGCTCTTTTAATAGGGAAAAAAATAAAAAATGTAAAATTCTCAGAAGTTAGCGATGAAATAAATATTGTTTTACACACTAAAAACACTTTTTCTTTTTTTTTTAAGTGTTTCAACTTAAAAAAAACTTTATAAAAAAGGGTATCGCCATAATCGTAAAACCCAAAGAGTAAAGCAAAACTTATCCGGATACTCCCGGGTTTGTGCCCTTTTAAAAAATAAAAAAAAAACACAAATAGATTCCCAGTTTTTTTTCTTCCCCCTGGCCCCCCAAAAAATGGATTTAAAAGGGGATAAAAAAGCCTTGCCCCCCCCCCAAAAAAATTAAAAAAACCAAAAATAAAAAAAAAACTCACCCTCACAAAAAAAAAAAACCCCTACACAGCTCCAAGCACAGAAAAATTTTAAAATTTTAGGGCTCTCGATTTATGGCGATGAAAAACGTATTTTCCGGGTTAAATTTAAAAGTTTTTTTTATTGTAAAAAAGCGGGTAAAACATAAAAAAAAATAAAAATTTGGGGTTTATTTGGGGTGTAATCGTATTGCCTGCTGAGTAAAGCTACCATGTAAATATACCTAATTGACCCCCTATAAAAAATAAAAAAAAAAAACACTCCCAAAGGAATTTCTGTATTTTTTTTAAAAAAACATCTCAAAAAAACCTTAATAAAAAGTGAAAAGAAACATATGCACCCCATAATGGTACCAATAAAAACTTCAACTCACCCGCAAAAAACCCAAGCCCATACACAGCTCGCACCCCACCCAAAAAAAAAATTTATGGCTTTTTCAGAATAGGACAACATAAAAACGAAATTTTTTTATAAAACGAATTTCACTTTTAAAAATTTAATAAAAAAAAAAAAAACTATAAAAAAATCTCTATCATTTAATTGTACCGCCCCCATATTTAAAGTTAAAAATCATTTACAGTGCAAAGGCGAATGCTGTAAAATTTAAAATCAAAAAAAAAATGACCAAAATGCGTTTTTCCCCACATTTTCATTGCCCAATGCCCTTTAAAAAAAAATTGGGGAAAACCTGTGTCCTAAAAAAGCAGAATACATCCCCGATAGATCCCTGTTTGGGGGGTTTTAATCCAAAATGGGGCGACTTCTGGAAGGGGTTTTGCCTGTTTTTGCTACTTTGGGGGCTTTGCAAATGCAACTTTGGCCCCCCCAAAAAACTGCGTTCCAAAAGCCAAAAAGCGCTCCCTCCCTTATAATTTCCCCGCCAAAGGGGCCCAAACAGCCCGTTTTCCCCCCCAATGTAGGGGATTGCCGAACTTGGAAGAAATTGCTTAAAACAAAATTTTTTTGTTTTTTTTTTTTCCCTGATTCCTTGTATATATGAAAAAATTTTTAAACTAAAAAATTTCAGATTTTTGAAAAAAAAATTTTTTTTTTTTTTTCACGCCCTTTTGCCAAAAAAAATTTTTTGGGAAACACCTGTGGGGTCTAAAAACTCAATGCACCCCCTGGGGTTTTTTCTTTTAAGGGGGGTGTTTTTCCAATTTTGCGGTTTTATTTGGGGTGTTTTTTTAAGTTTTAGCCATTTTGGGTGTCCCCAAAAACCCGAAAAAGGCGCCTAAAAAAAATCGTATTGAAAATGAGAAACCCCAGAGTATTGGGAGGTGCTCCTCCTATTCTGGGGTTATGGGGGAGCCCCAAAAAATGCACTAAAGGGCCCAATATGGGTTTTCTTTTAAAAACAGCAGACCTTTGGGGGGGGAAATTTTATAAATTTTTTTGCATTTTTCCTAGTCAATTTACCCTATTCCCGTGAATAAGGATAAATAAATTTAAAATCGCAAAAAAAAAAAAAATTTTGAAAATTTTACCTCCACTTTGCTTTTTAAATTTTTGGGAAATTCTGAAGGGGTTTTCAAACTTCCTAAACATGTTGTAAAAACGTTTTAAGGGGTTTTAGTTTCTCAGTTTGGGGTCACTTATGGGGGTATCTAAAATGCAGGCCCCCCCAAAAGCCAAAGTCAGAACTGGAGTGGTCCCCCAAAAAAATGATATTCAAATTTTCTTGAAAATGTGAGAAAAAATTTTACAAATTTCCAAACCCCCTAAAAAGTCGTAAAAAAAAAAAAAAAACATTTAAAAAATTTAAAGCCAACCTATAGTGGACTTTTGGTAGATTAGTTATAAAATTTGGGTTTTGGGGGAATTAATTTTCTGTTTTTGCCACAAAAATTTTGCAATTTTTAAAATTGAAAATTTTTCCCAAAATTTTCATTTAAATTTTGATATTTTTTCCCAAAAAAACAAGGATTGTTTGGATAAAAATTTTCTTACTAACTTTAAAACACAAGTGTCACGAGAAAACTTTTCTGAATCACATGAAAAGGTAAAATGTAAAAAGTTATTTTTCAAATAAAAAAGAAAAGTAAAATTTAAAAAAAGGGTGGTCAGGAAGGTCCAAAAAAAAGGCTGGGGCCTTAAAGGGGGTTTAAAAGGGGGAAAAAATGAGGGCAAGTTTTAGCAAGATTTTGCCCAAAAAACCTTTTCCCTCGTAAGGGATTTTTTGCCCTGGTTTTGTTCCGAAAAAACACAGCCAGGGCAAATGAGGAGTGGCTCCGGGAAAAAGCATTTTAAGGTCCTGGGGGGTTTCCTACCCGTCCTTTCAGACCTGAACCCAATCGAAACTCTTTGGGGGGAGCTGAAACTCAATGTAGCCCACAACAGCCCTAAACCTAAAAGATTGGAAAAGATTTTGGAGAAGGGGCAAAAACCATGCTTTTGTGTAAAACTTTGTAAAGGGGAACTACTGGAAACGTCTGACCTCTGTAAATGCAAAGATTTCTATACAAAATATTAAGTTTTGTTTTTCTATTTTAAGGAATACTTATTTCATGCAAAAAATGCAAATTAATTATTTGAAAATAATACGATGTGAATTTTTGGATTTTTTTTTTTAGATTCTGTCTCTCACAGTTGAAGTGTACCTATGATAAAAACAGACCTCTCCTTTCTTTGTAGATCAGAAAACTAGCAAAATTGGGAATTAAAAATATTTTCCCCACTGTACACAGGATTGCTAATAAACCAAAACAATGAAATATACGAACAAAATAAACTGTTAGATTGTAAAAAAAAAACATAGTAACTACGGTTGTAAGAAATTAACACAGACAGCTGTACAAAAAAGATTTTGGTAAGAAGGGTTCTCAGCAGAATTTTTATATGGGAATGGATTTTTTTAATTTTTTTGATCAATATTTTTCCCAAAACTTGTTTCCATTTTTTTTTTTAATTTTTGGGAGGTATTTAAACGGCCTGCAACTTTCCTTCACTTTAAAAAGTTTTCAAATAGCATTTTAAATTTCGGGGGAAAAGGGGGGGGTTAGCAAAAGGGAAAATAGAGAAGCCGGGCCCCTAGCAACTTTAGGGGGGTATATTGGCAGCAGGCTTTATGCGACTTTAAAATAAAAGGTTTTAGGGAGGGCTAAAGGGGGCTTTTTGGCGGCGGGCTTAGGGTATGGGGCAAAATGACAGCTTTTGGGAGTCAAGAAGCTATTAGGTAGGGAGGGGACTATGGGGCTATAAGGGAGGCAGTTTTGAGGTATAGGGGTAATAGGGAGGCAACAGGGTCTTGGGGCCCTTTAGGGGGTATTTGGGAGGGGGGGTTTGGGGGCACTTTTGGTACAGCAGGTTTTAGGGGGGCTATATACCACACCCAAAATTTTTAGCATGTCCCCAATAAAATGTTATTTTGACCCCTCGTTTGTAAGAATTAACATGATAGTTAGCTTTGTGTTTTTTTTAGTTACATTTAAAAATCATCCAAAATAATAGAATAAAAAGATGCTAAAAAATTTTGGGGTTTGGTTCATCCGTAAATGTAGTTTTACGCTTGACAATTTCCTGTTGTTTTACTTTGTAATAAGCTATCTGGAATATAGTTAAGTCTTAATGATTTTTATCGCTTTAATGGACATGCATTAAAACTAGTGCTGCCCAATACTATTAAAAAAGCATTGATCAATTTAAAATTTTAACACTCTCTGGATCAAACCTCATTTTTCACAAGTCAACCTTCAATATGTTGATTGCAAGGCACAAAAATTTAAAACTTGAGCACTGATCAAGTACTGAAAATCCACAACATAGGGGATTATCAGAAGTTACACAACATTTTTTTTCAAATACACTGCTAAAATTTCCATATGTTCTAGATCAGTAAATTGGTAAGGATTGAAGGGATTGTACACTTTTTTTTATTTTTTAAATAAATTTAAGATGATGTTAAATAAAATAAAAAAAAACTTTTTTCTCACCTCCATTGCACCATGGCTGTTGTCAGCTGTTTCTCCCCATTATCTGTTTATTTCCTGCTCTCAGGTGTCTGATCTTTCTTATCTTTCATTTTCCCCCTTACGAGTGAAATTATCTGGCAAAAGGGGACCAAAAAGGGCCCAGTATGAAAAAC
>JAODAL010033135.1:0-45956 GCA_025379985.1 Phyllomedusa bahiana | reverse complement strand
AGAATTCAGCAGCCAAAAATGAAAGTGGTATTTGTATTGAAAAAAACGCTGTTTTTTTAAATAAAACAACAGGAATGGCTTGATCCCACTTGGATATTGAATGTTAATGCAGCTGCAGTGGACGCACACTGGATTTCAGATCAATACCCCAAAAAAATCAGAAAAAACATTCAGAGAACAGTCTCTGAGACAAGCTGACACCCCACAGAAATCGCTGTATAAAAATCAGTTCTTCAGAAAGCGCTATCACCCGCAGCAGCACCTTCCCTATCAGTACAGTGAGAGGAGTGTGAGCTCCCACCGGCGGCCTCGGTTTTATATGTGCGGTGACGTCACAGAATCCCGCCGGTCTTGATTGGCTTCATCTCTGCACGTCATGCAGGCTATGCCCTTCTTCCTCCCAGAGTGCTTTGCCCCATGTAGCGCCATGTGCTCGCAGCCATTTTATCAATCAAAAACACACTTCGTTCACCCGAAGTACCACAAAGTTCGACTTCGTTCCGAACGAAGTTTTCCTGAAATTCTAAACAAATTCCACTTCGTTAGAATCAATTCGCCCATCTCTACTTATAAGTTTACCAAATAAATATTACATTGTATACAGCTCACCCCAATATGTTGGGTTTTTATCTACTGGATTATCATTGGTACATTTTGTTATAATCTAAAGTACTGCTTAACTACAATGTTGTTTATCTGTACTGATTGTGCAATTTATTTTCTTTTCTCAATAAACAATGTTTAAAGAAGTCAGTGGGTCTGCTATTGCTCACAGGCTCGAAAGGTCAATGAAGCTGCTGCAAAGCATCCCTCTAAATGCTGTTCAAGCAGCTCAGGCAAGATGCCTGCTCCCCATAATCATATACAGCCAACAGAAATGAAAAATCTACAATCAGAACATTAAAAGAAAAGAATATACAGTTGATACTATAAGTCTACATACACTATATAAAAAGACACATTTGCATGTTTTTCTCACTATCTGACATGAAATCAAAATAAACCTTACCTGTTTTATGTCAATTAGGATTACCAAAATTATTTATATTTGCCTAATGCCAGAATGAGAGAGATAATATTTAAGGTATTTTTAGTACTTTGGGCAAAGTCAAAAGTTTACATACATTTTATTATTATTTTGTAGCATTGCCCTTAAACCGTATGACTTGGGTCAAACATTTTAGATATCACAATAGTTGGTAGGAATTTTGGCTTATTACTCCTGAGAGAACTGGTGTAACTGAGCCATGTTTGTAGGTCACCTTGCTCGCACCTGCCTTTTTTGCTTTGCCCATAAATTTTCAATAGGATTGAGATCAGGGCTTTGTAATGGTCACTCCAAAACATTGACTTGTTTATCCTTAAGCCACTTTGTAACCAGTTTGGTAGTATGCTTTGGTTCACTGTCCATTTGGAAGACACATTTCCGCCTAAGCTTTAACTTCCTGGCTGATGTCTTGAGATGTTGCTTCAATATTGCCACATAATTTTCTTTCCTCATGATGCCATCTATTTTGTGAAGTGCTCCAGTCCATCTTGCAGCAAAACCACCCCACAACATGCTGCAGCCACCTCCATGTTTCACAGTTGGGATGGTGTTCTTAGGCTTTCAAGATTCTCCCTTTTTCATCCAAACGTAACAATGGTCATTATGGCTAAACACTTTCGTCAGACCACAGGGCATGTCTCCAAAAATGTAGGTCTTTGTTCCTGTGTGCATCTGCAAACATTAATCTGGCTTTTATATGTTTCTTTTGGAGTATTGGCTTCTTCCTGGCAGAATGGCCTTTCAACCCATGTTGATACAGTACTGTGGATAATAACACAATCTTACCAGCTCACGCCAGCATCTTCACAAGGTATTTTGCATTTGTTCTTGGTTGCACATGCCGGACCAAAGCACATTCATCTCTAAGACACAGAACCGGTCTCTTTCCTGTGCAATATGATGGTTGAACATTCCATCTTGTTTGTACTTGCATATAATTGTTTGTACAGATGAACGAGGCAATTGTACCCCAGGATGAACCAGACTTGTGCAAGTCCACAATTCTCTTCCTGATATCTTGGCTGATTTCTTTAGACTTTTCCATGATGTTACACACAGAAGCAGTGTGATTCTGGTGTGCATAAAAATAAATCCACAGGTGCGTCTCTAACTCAGATGTTACCAATAAACTTATCAGAAGCTTCCAAAGACATGACATTATCATATGGGCTGTCCCAAATTGTTTAAAAGCATGGCAATCCTAGTTTATGTAAACTTTTTACTTTGCAGAAAATAATAAAAATGCATTAAATTCTCTCTCATTATTCTGGCATTTGGCAGAATAATCCTAATTGACCTAAAATGGGTAAGGTTTATTCTGATTTCATATCAGACAGTGAGAAAAACATGCATATGTGTCTTTGTGTATAGTGCATGTAAACTTCTGGTTTCAACTGTATAACAGTATCTTGTTTTAATTATTAAAAAAAAAATATATTGGTGATAGATTCCATTTAAAGAGATTGTCCGCTTTAGACAATACCTAATTGATAGAAGGGTCTCTTGACAATAAGCTGATCACGAAGCATCCTCTAGCTTAGAACCCCACTTAGCTAACACTACTCTTTTTGTAGTGCTACTGTATTAGGCTGGGGCCACACAGCATTGGACAAAAAACGACCAAAAGTCGGTAGTTTTTTTTTCCGATGCACTACGGCGGTTTTTGTCACTGTATTGCAAAAACCGCCGTCGGTTTTCATTTTTTTTGCCATCGGCCCATACATTGTATTGTATGGGAAGATGCCAGCGGATTATACAACTAGATCCGATGCCAGAAAACAAGCTGAAAAAAACCACCTGTGTAGACAACAGTTTTTTGTTTTTTTTTCTTTTATTAAAGTCTATGTACAGCCTGAACTATCTTATTTTTGTGATCGTTTTTGTGTGATGTGTAGACATAGCCTTAGTATTTTCTATGAAGCTGGAGTCCAAAGCATTTTTTATACCTTGTATGCAAACTGGTGGATAAAAGCTGTCACTCAATAGATAAAATCAGTAGGACTACAAAAACTCTCTGTGTAGTCTATACCTTAATTAAAAAAAAGGCTTTGGCTGTGATTGATTGTGCTCTATTCACATTCTAAAATAACATTTCCAGCACTAAAGTTATCTATGAATTGCTTGTAGCAGAATACATGTTTAGGGCACTGTGTGATCCTGAGTCACATCAGAAGTTTATTGCAGGAGAAAAGAATCCAGTAACAGACAAGAATGAAAACATGAGAGTGACTCATATCACACAGGATGTGGCATCACACAGATTGTCATACCCTGATTGTGTAGGGGACAAATAAGGAAAACTAAGACAGTGATCTTACCCACAGAGTCAACAGGATACTGTTTTTGTGTGCAAATAAAAAACTTTGAAAGTAGACATATAACATTCCCATTGTACTATCAGAGAAGTCCATTCAACAGGCATGGGAGATGTAACAGATGTAAGACTGCAGTGCAGTTAGTCTGTAGAAACCATACTCACATATCTTTTGTTCCAGAGCGTCCACAAGGAATGCGCCCCTTCTTATACAGGAAATACAGCACAGCTCCCAGGATGGCCAGCAGAAGAATACATACAATGACTGCCACAATCACCACACCATAACTTTTCTGACCTATGGACTCTGAAAACATAGGAAATGTTAACCTACAATTATATATACTTATCGATCTTATCAAAGAATAAGTGAAATAATTGTACATTACATCTTTGTTAAATGCATCAATATCCTAGTATATTTTTGGTTTTGAAGGGAAGTGCTTTGAGGCTGTCGAATTGTCCTTCTTCTTGTGATTTTATATTATTATGTATAACAAGAAATGTATCAAAACACTTAAAAGTGTTATCTTTGTTCTATCAGTTTTAAAGTGTACAGTTCCTTAGTATGGTGCGGCACAGCCTCTGTGCAATGATGTATATGCTTTGTCAGGCGCCAAATGTACAGATCAGCCAGATTTGTTTCTGATTCTAATGGACAGTGTATGCCTCTGCACAAAATTAGAGACAGTCAGAGGTACAGCAGATAACCCATATATGACTCTGGCAACCCTAATATGGCTTAATATAAACCTGAGCCATATTACATCTATGTGCGAGGGCAATAAGACTGCAGGAGCAAGATACAGAATTGACAAGCTTTCTAGCTGCAAATGGGAGCTCAAACTGAACTGTTATCATAGCACTTCTTACCTTCCTTGGATACTGGTCCTTCTGTGGCTTCTGAGTCTGTAAGGTAAAGTTGTATCGGTTTGGTGAAGTCATCTATTACGCATTTAAAGACCAATACCTTCCCCAAATCTGTTCTACTATGTAAGGGCTCCCCAGTGGCATTAGACATTCAATGAAGCCAACACACCTATGTTCAAAACTTAAGTAGACTACAAAGAAATATGTAAACAACCATATGTATAACGTGACAATATAGACATAGGAGAAACATACACACTATATAATTAAAGGGGTATTCTGGGAGTTAAAAAAAAGCTTATTGGTTTGTCGGGGCATGATAAAGAACAGAAGATTCATACTTACCTCCTGGACACTCTCGTTCAGTCCCGGCGGCCATCCCGTTCATCTCATTGAATGGATATTGTTAACCTGACAGATGCAGGGACATTGTGGTTTGTGATTGACTGCACCTATCACATGAACGATGAACATTCACTGCTTACTTCCTGGATGAATGCACCGGATACCAGGAGTGAACGGGAGCATCCAGGACATGTGTGACTTTAGGAGGGTATAGAGGGGACTGGTACCCCCCACTTTTTTCTGGGTGGGGGACGGTCCCCCCACTTTTTAGCCACTTCAATAAAAAATAATCCATATGAAAGCATGAGAATAGAGTAAGTGGGGAGAGCAAAACACAGAGGAGGAAGAAGTTAACCCTTTGCCTCCTATATGTGCATCTTGGGGGGACAGAGTAGGTAGCAGCCTCAGGTGTCAGTGCAGAGTGAGAGCAGTGCTGATTGGTAGAGCAGGAGTCAGCAGGGGCTGCTTCACCAATCAGAACTCTGCTCATAGTCCAGCACACTCTGTATCTGGGGCTGTATCTTTCCCTCCCCTTATATACCACTTCCCCTATGCGCAGCCCTCAGATAAGAAGGGAAGCTCCTGCCGAATGCCAACTGAACTAGACTACAGGAGACAGGTAAGGAGGCGAAAAGGGTGCTAGGCGTTGTGTGTGCATGTGAATAGGGTATGTACTGTATATGTGAGATGTGTATATACTGTACAGCCATGTGTCTAGCCATCCCTGCACTTAAGCGCTGGGGAAAATGAAAGTGAATGGGGCAGCATTTTAGAAGTATGGACTGGCCAGCACGTACTTCTAAAACACCCGGCATATAGCACATATCTTAAGGGTATGTTCACACAGAAAATATGAATGCTGATTCTGGGGCGGATTCAGTGCTGATCTGCCTCAGAACCGGTGTCCAATCCAAAAGGAAATGGATTTACATTATACCCTATGTAAAATCTGTCGTCGTTTAGATGAATTCTTTGAGGTGCTTTATGCACTAAGGGATAGGAGGCAGAAATCTGCCTCAGGCAGTCTGGGTCGGTTGCTCGTTGGAATTCTACGTTTGCAAGCGCTAAATTCCCAACAAGCAAACGACACTGTTGAAAAATGTCATGTGAGCTCACCCTAACTGTGTAGTGTGTCTGTGTTCAATATATATATATATATATATATATATTATATACACACATCATACATACACACACTTTCTGGGGTACCTTGTCTAATGTAGTTAGTCTCTGTTATACAGAGTATAATGTAATCTCTGTGTTACGGTCAATAATGCAGTAATATCTGGGGCACGGTGTGTAACCTAATCTCTGGGATACAGTGGGTAAGGTAGTAATATCTGGGTAAGGTCTGTAATGTAGTAATCTCTGGGGTGCAGTGTGTAATGTAATCTCTGGGGCACAATTTGTAATGTAATCTCTGGGGCACAATGTGTAATGTAATCTCTGGGGTACAGTGTAATGTAATCTCTGGGATATGGCGTGATGTAAATCTGGGGTACAGTGTGATGTAATAATCTCTGAGGTATGGTAGACGGTAATCTCTGGGGTACACTGTGTACTGTAATAATCTCTGGGGTAGGGTGTGAGGTAATGTAATCTCTGTTTTACAGTGTGTAATGTAGTAATCTCTGGGGTATGGTGAATAATGTAGTAATATCTGGGGTACGGTGTGTAAACTAATCTCTGGGGTACAGTGGGTAACGTAGTAATTTCTAGGGTACAGTGAGTAATGTAATCTCTGGGGTAAGGTGTGTAATGTAGTAATCTCTGGGGTACAGTGAGTAATGTAATCTCTGGGATACGGTGTGTAATGTAATCTCTCATGTATGGTGTGTAATGTAATCTCTGGGGTATGGTGTAATGTAATCTCTGGAGTACAGTGAGTAATGTAATCTCTGGGGTACAGTGAGTAATGTAATTCATTTCTAGGGTTCAGCGTGTAATATAATACATTTTTGGGGTACAGTGAATTATATTATTTCTTGAGTGCAATGTGCAATCCATTTCTAAGGTGCAGTTAGTAATGTAATTTCTGTGGCTCCCATGTGTAATATAATTAATCTCTGGGACGCAGTGAGTGATGTCCTTTCTGGTGTATGGTATGCAATAAAATAAGTTTTGGGGTACAGTATGTGACATAAGTGATTCCTAGGGGTACATTGAGATTGGGTTCTTTTATTTTCCTCATTCTGTTGTATGTATAACACTTAATGGAGTAGTGAGGGGGGATGAAGGGGTTAAGCGAAATTTGCTGCATTGCACAACATTTTTTATTTCCATCTAGAGGGGGAAATATTATAGGTGGGCTGCTTTCATTGCCAGGGCTGCTTTTTAGTCCCAGTCCGGCTCTAAACTTCAGTAATTAGAGAGTCACTCATAACCTTACGGATTGCACCAAAAGTGTTTGCCATAAGGACTGCGCCCGAACCTGCTGGGGAAGCTCACGGCACTCCCTCAGACCTCCCTGCTGGGTTAGAGGGGGCTGCTTTGCTGCAGGGAGAGGAGGGGAGAGAAGGGAAGGGAGGGGAAGTGAAAGTCAAGGTGAGTGAAGGCGGGAGAGAGGGATAAGATGAGAGGGAACATTGCCCCCCCCCCACTTTTTGAACCAAAGTTAAGCCCCTGATCCAGGAGGTAAGTATGAGTCTTATCTTTTAATCTTTTTCACGGACCAACGAGCTTTCTTAACTCCCGGAACACCCCTTTAAATAATAGTTTTTAAAAGCACATGGCATATACTAGCACCCATAAATAAAGTACATACTGCATATGGAAGTATCACAAAGAGCCTGACTAAGAGCATGTAATCATAACATATTTGCAACTAAGGTACTATTAACTGCTTTTCTATGCCTATTTGTCCTTTGTATGTGGGATTTTATCATTTTTTTTATGTGGCAATTATTATTAGCACCTTATGCGGTGTTACAATATGTCTATATGTTCTTAGTCAGGTAGTTTGTGATACTTCTATATAATGTATGGACTTTCTGTATGGGTGTTACTATCTGCAATATGATTTTTATCTATATTTTAATGTGACTTGATAGGAATATTCTTTTAATGATATATCATGATACATCAGTTTTTTGTATGTGTTTAACACCATGTAGCCATATGGTGCCATGTTATGAGGTTATTCTTTTCGTTATTTATTATTTATTATTGGATTTATATAGAATCCAACAGAAACCACTTGAATGTGTCAACATGTGTATACAGAGGAGTATAAGGGTACCATATGACCTTACTGAAGTCCACAAGTGCCAAATTACTAAATTGTAAAGTAAAATTTTTTATACGCCGATCAGAATTAGAAAACAACGTACAATTTCCTAAATGTCAAGGTCTCTGTGGAGTCCTATTTGAAATGACTTAAAAAGGAGTAAAAGAGCAGTATTTTCATGAGTTACATATATTCTGAAGCACAGTATAAAAAACTTGATTGACATATTTAAAAAAGAACACTGATCACAATTAGAGAACACTATCAGAAACCTCCCAGTTACTAGTGTTAATCTGATTCAATTCCTTAATTATCGAACAAACCCTATTTAACTGGAAGCCTTACTTTCCAGTTGTCACTGACTTTACAATAAAGTGATTGAAGTTCTCCGGCAGCAGGTTGTCCAGATAAAAGCAAACAAGGTTCATTTATTTGGCACTGTCTGAACACGATCTGATTTTTTCTAACTGGGTGTGATTTGCCAGCTGCCTGCACCACTCACCTGTTTGTCTGTGTTCTGTGTGGTCTAGGTGTCGGAGCCAATCATGGCCTGGACCGGGATTTTGATATCCCTTAAGTAGATAACTTCTGCTCTATAGGATCGCTGGTTATAGCCTTTGCTTGAGCTGTTGTGCCTGCCTCTTTTTGGATTATCTGGAATTCTGACCTTGTGCCCGTCTTTTTGACATCCCTTTATTGTCTGCCGCTTCTGTACCTTTTCTGCTATCTCTGGTTCTGATCCATTTTTTTCCAGACCCCTCTACATTATATTTGTCTGTCTTGTCTGTTCTGTGCTTAAATGTACTCAAAATAGGGACCTCCACCCAGTTGTCGGCGACCACTTAAGGTCAGGTCCGCAAGTAGGCAGGGACAGCCTCGGGGGGCCTAGACTAGGGCTCATTGTCTGTCTGTCTCTGTTCAGGTTCCACGATCCCGTCAAATTACAACCATAACATTTCTTTCTCCTCCCTGCCATCTGTGTAGCATGAATGTTATTCAGGAGCTTGTTAGTGGGATTGGGCACTGGTTAACTTGGTGCTAGACCTGGCGATCCAGGTACAACTCCTCTCCCAGCAACAAGCTAATGCTGCTGCCATACCCCCTACATTAGCCCCTGTTCTGCCTACAGCTGTTGTCTTGGAGCCTAAAATGCTCTTCCCGGATCATTTTCGGTGGGACTGCCAATGTCCTTGTATTATGATTCTAAGGGCGACATGTATGATCTTGGCGCAGACAGGCCAGTTCTAAATTACTTTAAAGCAGTGTAGTAGGCGCCAGTATGTATAAACCTGCTCTTCTGCAGTTCATACATTTGGCGCATTGTAGGTGTAATCCTGCTGCGAATTCTATCTGTGCTGCATATTAAAAAAGTAGAAAAGACTCTACAGAATTCCTGCAAACTAAGGCCATGCTTACTGATGTTAATTATAAAACTATATTAAATAAAATTATTTCCCAAAAATCTAAAATTATATAATTTAAAATTAATTAAATAATATCAAAAGTATTAACAATTAAATAATATCAAATATTAAATTATATATTATAAAATTGATAATAACAGCATCTACTGTAAACCCATTATTATAGTATTATCAGTGATTATGACAACTTTAGCCTCAGGCAGACCACTTTGGCTGTTTGAGCAGTTATGCGCCTACTTTTGACATCCCACCTTCATAAATGTGTCTAATCCTACATATGTGGTACGACATGCCCCCAGAACGCCCCCACAACTTTGGCGCATTACAAAGTGTCTTTGCAGGCACCAATTACTCCAAAGTTTGGAGTGCGACTGTTCAGTTTTTTTGTTCAAAGTACTCCAGAATACTGTAACAGCCCCATTCATACATGTTGCCATAAGTCTGTATCTGGGTGGGCCTTGATTGATTCCAGGGCGGCTGCCAACTTTGTAAATTCTGCTTTTGTGTGGTCTTTGGGCCTTGAGTTAGTGAAGTTACGGCAGCTGACCTTACCCTGTTTGCAGGAGGAGGATCCGCTACAAAACCCCCCAGTTGTATTCGCAGGCTGTCCCTAAGCATTATGAGTTTTTACTTTTTTTGTCATGGACAATTTGTCATTAGATATTGTTTTGGGTCTCCCCCGTATTTGACTGGAGTAAAGAGGAATTGATTAGATGGGGTGCTCACTGCTCTTCCCACTGTCTTTCTCTGCCTGAGTGCCAGATCGAGGAAGCTGAACCTACTGATATTGCTTCTGACCCTGCTGATGTTTCTGATGAGACTGTTCCTGAGAAAGGTTTGCCTTCCTGGGATGGGGTCGCGACCATTTCTCACAATCTTGCTGCCTCTGTTGCTGAATTTCAGGATCTTATACCTAGTGACATTCCTACAGTGACACGCAGTGAACCACTTGTTCAACAGGAGGAGACTCAAGGCGTAAAATTGACACCTGCTGAGCTGAGCTCTACTGCTCAGTCTTTAGTAGGGAACTCAGAAGTAGAGGACAAACTCTGGGCCCAGGCTCATAGGAACCTGGTCAAAGCCCAATATTACTAACGATGTTTTACCAAAAAAAAATGTTTTGTAATTCCTGGTGATTCTCTAAGTGATGAAGTGTGGTACTTTACTAAGAACCTGCGCCTTAAGGTTCCTTCTGGGAAACTTGCCCAGCATCTTAGCAAGCTATGCCATCGCCTGAGCCCTTCCAGGTCTGGTGGATCTATTGAGGGTCTGTAAGCCCTCACAAAAGAGGGGGTACTGTCATGACTGTGACTGATCAGGCTGCAACACAGTCTTCGACCCGCAAGGTATGGCAGAGACTGCGCTTTTGGCCATGATCTGTACCTGTATTGTGCATGTTCTTTGCAGTGTCTGAACACAGTTTGATTCTGTTCTGACTGGGGGTGATTGACAGCTTTGTCACACCCGTCTAGTTCTCTCGAGCCCTAGGGCAGGGTGCAGATTGTTCTGTTTGAGTGGTGAGTAACAGCTGCCTGCACCACTCACCTGTCTGATCTTTTTGACTGTGTGGTCTAGGTTTCAGAGGACCAGTCCAATCAAGGCCTGAACCGGGACTCTGATATCCCTTTAGTAGATCACTTCTGCTCCATAGGATTGCTGGTTATAGCCTTTGCTTGCATTGGTGCGTTGTGTATTCTTTTTAGATTATCTGTTCTGCCCTTGTGCCTGCCTCTTTGAAATCCATTTATTGCCTGCAGCTTCTGTACCTTTTCTGCTTTCTCTGGTTCTGATCCATTTTTTCCTGACCCTTCTATATTGTGTTTCTGTCCCGTGTTTGCATGCACTTAGGGTAGGGACCTCCACCCAGTTGTTGCCGACCACTTAGACTTGGATCAGCAAGTAGGCAGGGATAGCCTTGTGGGTGGGATAGCCTAGAGCTCACGATTGTCTGTCTGTCCATGTTCATGTTCCTCAGTCCTCCCCTTACAGTGTTTAAAGAAGTCAATGAAAGGTAAAGGAGAAAGTGTCATGGTTTGGGGGATGTTTTCGGCAGCAGGGGATGTGTCTCTTGTACAGTTAGATGGCAAATTGAGTGCAAATGTTTATCAGAACCTTTCTAAACAACATTTGGTTCATCCCCTGTGTTCATTGCTCAATCAGCCAGCAATCTTCATGCACGACAAAACTGAAAATATTGAAATAAAATGGCCAGCCCAGAGTCCTGATCCAAACCCAAAAGAAAATCTCTGGAAAATTCTGGGTGACAAATTTATGGCCAAGAAACCCACTACAGTTACTGAACTATAGAAGAGACTGGAAAAATAGTGAACCAAAGCCAGACCAGAGCCATATAGGAGACTAGTGATGTCCTGTGGTCGCAGATGTGCTGAAGTCATTCAAAGCAAAGGCCTAGACACTACCTCCTAATTGTTGACTGTTGTAATCCTCAGAAAATGTAGTTGAAATCTCATTCTTATTCTGATTTTGATCATTGTGTTTTCTGGAAAGTAAAGTTATTTTTGTTCATATGCCTTTGTAATTTTGTTAAACCCTGTTCTAGTAGCATGGTAGAGCTACAGCAAACATTCCTTCAATTGTTGCGCAATGAAGATTAAACTTTTTATGGAAAAATCAAGGGCCTCATGTATGAAAACTATCTAGGTATAAGACTTTTTGTTGCCCATAGCAACCTATCAGAGCGCCCCTTTCATTTCATATAGTGACAGTGTCGGACTAGGGTGCCTAGTATCCACCAGAGGAGTTTATTTTAGGGGCCCACTTTGCCTCGCTGTCTCCGCCATCTGTACAGTGTACAGCCCAGTTTCGCTTCAACTTATACAGACCGATGTGCTGACATCATCACATTAATCTGTAAACAAGATGGAGCGCTGGGGCTTCTGAGTCTCCCTCACCTAATTGCAGCAGAACACCGGTGGTAAACATAAAGGTCTAAAGATATATGTCCCTCTCCCGAATTATACATTTTATATAAATAAGAATATATCAAAAGCTATAACACAAAGTATAAAACCACTAAATATTGGTCGTACAGTTACCAAATAACATCACTACATAAAACCAGAATCCCAACACTTTCGCACTTAAGTCCACTAAGACCAAATACTGCCACATCATGACTACATATCGGCACCACATAGTGACTGAATAATACCTCCACACCATGATCTCATATCACTACCACATGGTGACTAAATAATACCTCCACACCATGACCACATATCACCACCACATAGTGCACACATATAAGTGAATACAGTTCATGTACATTTAGTAACTAACAGGTGACGTTTCTCCAAGAGTATTTTACGTTCCCTTTTCTTCTCCATCAGGTTCACATCTTCATGCTGACTTCTTCCGGCCAACACTCGTCCCTGCAGATTTGGGCACAAATATCTTAGAATCCTCACTTTTACAGCAACTCGTTACTTATAGGTATATAAGTCCCCTCAGACAGGTAGGTGTATAGGTCCCCTCAAATAGGAAGCTATATAGGTCTCCTCAGTTAGGCAGACATGCATAGGTCCCCTCAGTTAGACAGGTATATATAGGTCCCCTCGGTTAGGCATGTATATATAGGTCCCTTCAGGCAGGTAAATATAGGTCCCCATCAGTAAGGCAGGTATATAGATATGTCCCCTCAGTCAGACAGGTATATAGATATATGTCCCCTCAGTAAGGCAGGTATATAGATATGTCTCCTTGGACAGGCAGATACCCACAGGCAGGTATATAGATAGAAATAGGTCCCCACAGGCAGGTATATAGATATATGTCCCCTCAGGCAGGTATATAGATATACGACCCCTCGGGCAGGCAGGTATGGTATATAGATATATGTCCCCTCAGGCAAGCATGCATATAGATATAGGTCCCCTCAGTCAGGCAGGCATATAGATATTTGTCCCCTCAGGCAAACAGGCATATAGGCCCCCTCAAGCATGCAGGTATATAGATATATGTCCCCTCAAGCAGGCAGGTATATAGATATATGTCCTCTAAGGCAGGTATATAGATAGATATTGGTCCCCACAGACAGGTATATAGATATAGGTCTCCACAGGCAGGTATATAGATAGATATAGGTCCCCACAGGCAGGTATATATATATATATATATATATATATATATATCCCAACGGGCAGGTATATAGATATAGATCCCTACCGGCAGGTATATAGATAGATATAGGTCTCCACAGTCAGGTATAGAGATAGATATAGGTCCACTCAGGCAGGTTGATAGATAGATATATGTCCCCTCACGCAGGTATATAGATAGATATAGGTCCCCCACAGGCAGCCATTAAAAATAATAACAGTAATTCTTACCTTACCTCTTTCCAAGCCGAGCGCATTCCTCTTCAATCTGACACTGACGGCGTGATGTTATCACGCCACCAGTGCCGGGACGCTCCTCCGGCAGCTCCTTGGCCGCACAGCAGAATGACGGCTCTTCGGCCGAGGAGAGGCAGCGACGCGATGAGGTAACTATTTCGCGCCACTGCCCAGCTCTCCATTGCGGGGCCGTGGCAGGCCCCGTTGTGTCAGACCCGGGGCATACCAATCCACCAATCCTCAGGTGGGCCAGTCCGACACCGTATAGTGATCTGAAAAAAGGGGAACTCTGATTGGTTGCTATGGGCAACAAAGAAAGTCTTTCACCTATACAGTTTTCACACACCTAGACAGTGTTCTCTAATTTTGATCACCAGTGTATATCTACTGCTGTTCACTCTAACCACTTTATAGTGTTTTCATGTTAGTACGTAAATGTACTGTATTCTAGTGTAAGCATTAAAAAAACTAGTACAAATTGTGCTATAGATCTTAATCATATTGAGAGCATTTTCATGTGATAGGAAAAGTAAAATTAATTAGAAAAAAAAGTCAGAAGCGATAATTTTTTTTGTTCAACTGCATGCAACCTTTCTTTTTAGAGCTCTTTCCACAGGACAAAATGTTTCTAATAAAATCTTGTTCTTGCCTTTGTAGATAAATGATATGTGTTATCTAAGATTGTCTCATGTTGCCATTATAAAAACAATGGCATAATCTCCTTTATAGAAAGTAGATAAAACATAAGAAACAGATTACAAAATGAGATACTCCTTCTATATGACTCCGTATTATGCTGTATCGGAGGATTTACTGGTGTCTACTTTGGGCAACTCTGGATTGTTTGTCTCCCCCTAACAAGTAGTAGATAATGTAGAGAAGTACTACTGGGATACCCTTCTTTTGCTCTCACAGGGTATTTTTGATCCTCCAAAGTTCAAGCTTATTTTAAAGTATTTTTTCACATCCCAATCCAAGCATGCATAGGCTGAGAATTGGTGGAATATTGGAGACCCCCATAAATTGAAAAGTACACCCATTTGGGTAATAAGATCTTACCATTTTTTCTGAATTAATGCAAAGCCAGTGTGAAAAATGTAAACTTGCATTTTGATCACAAATATATCACTTTCATAACCATTTCTTGTGCAAAGCAAGAAATAAAATGCACCCCAAAAATGTTGCACTGGTTCTTTGTGTTTGGCAATCTCCACTACTGCCCACCTCTGTCCTGATATTTTAGGAAAAAAGGGAAAACAGGTATACACCCACTCCAGAGCCGCCGCTGTTCTGGTGTTCCCTGAACCTCACTGATCATATCACATACATAGCTCAGCTCATATGCTACATGCAGGCATGTGACCACTGAAGCAATGATTGGCTCATGGTCACATGAGTGATGTACATGACCACTCTAGAGAGCGTGAATACTTTTTTTTTTAAGGGACGTTCTTGAAACCTCTCTAAGGTTTGCATTTACTGGTCGGGTGAGTATGTAAACTTTTTTGTTTCCATAAATTAATCCAGGCTTTTTGTAATTGATTTTACATGAATAAATGTTAGGCCCCCTTCTGTGCTTCAGGAGGCTTTGTGCTGTCAGGTTTTTACAGAGTTCCAAAAATGTCCCCTTCTTATAAACTAAACTTACATTTTATTATTTAAGAGCATTGTGAGTATTGAGTATTGTATTTACACCCCACTTCATTGATATACATTAATACAAGGCAGGTATGTAAAACAAAAGTATGTTTTTTTCACAAATATGTAATCTTAAGAACTATTTTATGACTAAATAAATGTAATAGAAGAAACGCATCCCAAATTGCATCCCAAATAGTGTGCGGTTTCTTCTAAATTCAGGCATATCCACACTCTTTTAGGGGTCGTCTAAACAGCATTATGGGCCCCCAGGCATAGCAGTGTAGCATGCCCAGTTTTGGTAGCCTGCAGTCTACCAGACTACAGTAATTGCTTTCTCATTTTATGCCATTGATAGCTTTTTTGTTGGGCAGGTAATGGTGGAAGTAGAGCTTGCATTTAAAGTTGGCCAATGATTTGTCTACTGCTGTCCATTTTTATGAGGTGTTTACTAAATTTTAAGTTGCAGTAGTAAATTACTAGTCTAAACAATCCGTAAAAACTGAGTATTGTATACTGACAGTGGCATTCCGGAGTTTTAATCTTTTCTGCTAACTGCTTATAGAAGCACTCCAGCATCACCAGGAATATTTTATCCCAATTCAGTTGCATACATATATGTATATTTTGAACCCATGTGTCAGACCACTAGTCAGTCCTTTGTAGACAGGATGTTTTCCTAATTTCTGTACTAACGTCGATCCCAGTGGTTTAGCCATTTAAATGCGTCAATCAATTCCAATCACAGTGTCTACAAGAGGTAAGAGGCTTCCTCTGTCTGCCCAACAGCACCTCTCAACATGATTGCAGAGAGCTGATGAGTTAACATGGCAGCCATGAAGACAAAGGCTCCTAGGTCTGCCATTGCTATCTGTCCAGAGGCATGGCCTAGTATGTTGCCTATCAGTTTAACTCTGTCCAGCTAAAAAGCTTTAGAATACTAATGGCGACATGTATGAACGGGACTGCGTCATTTTTTGGCATGCTTTGAGCTAAACAAACTGTTGCAGCCCTGTGCTATAGATGTATGCCAAAACTTACCACATTGTTGGCCAGACATAACACTTTTCAATGCGCCAATGCTGTGAGGGCATGTCTTGCCGGAATCGTACAATGCGGCAAAAATGTGCCAAAGTTTGGCGCAAAACTGCCCTACAAATCGATATCAATTTCAAAGTGGCACGGCTAAGACTACTTTTGGCATAGAACGGGACACATTTATATAGTGCTGTGAAAGCTATGTGCAGAGCTGATATGCCAATCACTGCTATGGAACCACCGACAGCTTGATCAGGAAGTGTGAGGCTGAAGCTACCTGTGGCTCTGTGAAACTGCATAGTGATAAAACCCCTTTACAGCCCCCTGATATATAATGATATATAATAACATGGAAATATGAAAAAATACTTGGTCATTAGGATAATGAACAAGCCTAAACAAGCTGGTTCATTAATGAATTAAAAAACCTTCAGCTCTGCTACATTTTGTAGTATTTGTACTTCTCATAGATTGTGTATTAACATACCTTTGTAATCATCAGGTACAGCTGTGGTTGCAGGTCCTGAGCAAACAGAAATAGTAATCCAATTACTTATATTAACATATGCTTTATATAACAGTACAGTTTATTGTGTGGTGTTGGTTCATTTAAAGGAGTTTTACCATAAAGGCATTTCATGCCTGGTTTGTCCTGCTTCAGCTTTCAGTGTCTTCAAAAGGGAGTATGTATGATTCGTTTAAACTTCATATCATGTGACACAGCAGGCTTAACATCTCTATACCTTTCGCCACAGTGTGCTCACTCTACTCAAACTAAGGTCTGTTTATGTAGAGTGCTTTAGTAACTTCAATGTAGCTGAGTGGTTAGCACTTCTGTCTTACAGCATAAGGATCCTAGGTCCAAATCCTTGCAGGAACCAAATGTGGATTTATTTTCTCAATGCACATACCTGATTGAGGTCTCTTTTTTCTTTTATTTACTTGCACTCTTTGACTAATTACTAAGGAGTACAGAGGACAGGAGTAGAATGACAGCACCTGGGGTTGCACACACGCTCAGCAGTGAGTGTGTGATTACTAAGCAGGGAAGAGACTGACAGCAGCTGCCTGAGGAGGAGGTGATGTCTGAGCAAGTGCGGCCAGGTCTGAGGAGCTCTCATCACTGGTTATATCCCCTGGAGATGAGCTGTACATTATGGATCACAAAGGAAGCAGCTAACACAAAAATGGTGCAGAATTTTTAATCATGATGAATTGTGAAAATGTTTATTATTTAATTTGCCAGCTTCCAATGTCAATTTTACTTTGTGGTAAAACCCATTTAAATAGTGGTGTATTTATACCTTGTTCTGTCTCGGTACTTGTTTGCTCTCTGCCAAATTAATACACTTTCTACATTTTCTCTATTTTCCAAATGTACACTTTCTTGTACTGGGCACAGAAGAATGGTAGACTCTGTTATTGTGTCCAGTACAAAAAAAGTGTACATTTGGAAAATAGAGAAAATGTAGTCCACATAAGATTTTATGACTTACTTTCATGTAGTTGGATATATTCCATGCTGCTGTTGATTTCATTCTGGGCCTTACACAAAAGTTGTTCATTTATATTTTCTTGAGTCACCGGGATGGTCAATTCGCTTATAACTTTATTGTGAAAAATCTTAGAAATGTGACTATTTACCTGTGAAATGAAGCAGGCTATGTTAATTTATATATAAAGCCACCATAATATATTAATACACACAATTACAGGTAGTGGACCCAGGGCATTCAGTTTGTTAACAAATATTCATTTAACAAACTGAATGCCCTGGGTCTACTACCTGAGGGTACCATTTTGGCCACCATGGATGTGGAATCCCTGTATACCAACATTCCCCACAAGGATGGAGTTGCAGCATGTCGGGTGCACCTGGAGAAACAAAATCTCCCAACAAAACCAGTCACACAGCTTATAGAGTTCATCCTTAGCCACAACTATTTTACTTTTGGAGAGGACCTATATCTACAGTGAATGGGAACTTCAATGGGGTCCAGATGTGCACCCCAGTATGCAAATATCTTTATGGCAGAACTGGAAGGAGCATATTTATCAACATGCACCACCAAACCCATGATGTACCTTCGTTATATTGATGATATCCTTGTCATCTGGACCGCAGGTTAGGTGGCCCTACTTCAATTCCATAATGACTTCAATGACTTTCATCCCACCATCAACCTTAAGCTTACCTATTCAGAGAGCAAAAACCAAATTCTGGATACCACAATACACATAAAAGACCACTCGCTACTCAAATCAAAATACAAAAAACCCACAAAAAGAACCGCCTACCTGAGAAACAACAGCTTCCACCCCAAGCACAAAAGACAATCTATTATTTACAGCCAGACTATACAATACAATTGTGTTTGCTCCGACAAGGCAGACCTGGACAAGCACCTCCTGAATCTGAAGATGAAATTTCTCCAATTGGGATACAAACCAAAACTGACGGACAACCAAATAAACAAAGCGGCAGCTATTAACAGAGACAGTGTGCTCAAATATAAAGAGACCTGGAATGAACCACGAGTGCCCCTAGTTGTCACCTACAACCCACAGCTGGAGATCCTACAAAAGATTGCCAGGGAACTCTAACCTGTGCTACATAGGGACAACAGACTCAAAGAAATATTCCCAGTGCCCCCTCTTCTTTCCTTTCGGCAACCTAAAACCCTGCAGCGTTTATAGCCCGGGGAGTGCCCTGAAGGCCCCGACTGAAAATGGCACCTCACCCTGCCTACAAAACAGTTGCAAGACCTGCAGACACATCCACACCGCTGACAGTGTACCTGCCCCACAGTCACAACAGGTGCCTGCAGGTGCCTGCAGGTCCTCCAATTTGATGTATCTCATTATGTGTGTGCAATGTCCCACTACAGGCCTCGATGTGGGAGAAACAGGGCAGAGACTCAGTCAGTGCATGAACTCACACAGATTCACCATTAATAACAGCAGAACTGATCTCCCAGTGGCCGCACATTTCTCCAGAGAAGACCAATCTATTGAAGATATGTAGGTTGTGGTTTTAATGGGGCATTTTAAGATGCAGAGGGAGAAAAAGGGAAAAGGGGAAATTAAGTTAAGGCAAAATTTCAAACTCTGCAATTTGGACTTAATATTCATGCCAGTTTCATGTCACACTATATATGAACTGTGAGGGTCACAAATCACCACCTGATTGCAAACAGATACATATACTAATTTCTATGGCTAACACTTTACAACATTATACTATAAGCTACTATCTCTATTAAAAGAATATAAGCACCAAAACAATGTTTACTGACAGTCCTAGTGTAACAGTCTGGTGGTGGATCCACTGGACCACCGCAGGCGATGGTGTAAGCCCCCACCAGGGAGTGGAATCTAAGTGGGTCCCGGTATTCACCAGAGCCCGCCGCAAAGCGGCATGGTCTTGCTGCGGCGGGAGTCCACCAGGTCACTACCACTGGCGGGGCTTGCCTGCGGTGGCGGCCAAGGGTACGAGGTACAGGAACAGCAGACAGGCTCGTAGTCGGGTACAGGCAGGTGGTCAGGGCAGGCGGCTCAGGTTCGTAGACGGTAGACACGCAGGAGGTCAGGACAGGCGGCTCTGGTTCGTGGTCGGTAAACGTAGGCAGATGGTCGGTACACGGTAAGGCAAACAGGAATTCTCTAGACAGCTTTCTCCTAAGGAACATACACAAAGGATCCGGCGAGGGCCGCCAGGAAGAGGCCGGACTAAATAGGAGCAGTGCCCCTTTAAATTCCAACTGCCGGCGCCTGCCCCCTAGGGCGGGCCAGCGCCAGGAGACGGAACAACAGGAGGAGCGCGGCCCGGGTAAGGGTGAACGCCGACAGGGCCGGTAGGGCGGACCCGACGAGTGCGGGACGGGGCTCCGCTGGAAGCAGGAGCAGGGGCGCGTCTGCGACCTGGGACGTGGTTGCAGGGGCGTCCGTGACGGGTCCCCCCCCCTTGGGCCCCTTCTCTTACTGGATTGAAGAAATTTCTGGATGAGGTGTGGTTTAGGATATTCTCCTCCGGCTCCCAAGACCTCTCTTCGGGACCGAACCCCTTCCAGTCCACCAGGAAGTATCGCTTTCCCCTAGTTCTCCTCATGCCCAGTATATCCTTGACCTCGAAGACATTGGGCGCATCAGCCACGACGGAGGAGATACAGCCTTCTGGGAAAAATGATTAAGGACAGGGGTTTCAATTAAGGAGACATGAAATGAATTGGGGATTTCATCGTAGGAGGGAGCCGGAGTTTGTATGACACCGGGTTGATGCGGCTGATGACCTCAAAGGGTCCCAGGAAACGGGGTTCCAGTTTGTGAGAAGGCATCTTTAGGCGGACATAACGAGACGAGAGCCACACCTTTTTGTCCCCTGGGCAGAAGACTGGAGGGGGAATTCTTCTTTCTATCCGCTTGAGTCTTCATGCGCTGGGGAAGCGCGGGAGCAGGGGATGGGGGTTGGGACCAGATGACCTTCATATTTTGGGGCCCCAGTACGTCTGCCGTTTGGGAAACCTTTCGGAGGAGGTTGCCAGAGGGAGAGGAGGGCGGGGATGCAGGCCATACACGATGTAGAAGGGGAAGGCCCCCGTGGACTCCGCCCACGGCAGTAAATTGGACCAATCGTCTTGACATGCCGAGACGAAATGGCGAAGGTAACATCCCAAGAATTGGTTGACCCTCTCCACCTGGCCGTTCGTCTGTGGATGGTAGGCCGAAGAGAAGTTGAGCTTCACCTGAAGTTGGTTGCACAGGGCTCGCCAAAACCTGTAGACAAATTGAACTCCCCGTCCGAGACAATTTTCTGAGGGAGTCCATGCAGACGAAACACATGGAGGAAGAATAGTTCAGCCAGGCGGGGGCTGAGGGCAGCCCTGGCAACGGGCGAAATGCACCATTTTGGAAAAGCGATCCTTTAATCACCCAATAATGGTGTTGCCAGACGACGGAGGGAGGCAGTTATGAAGTCCATCAAAATGTTGGCCCAGGGTTGAGTGGGAAGGGAAGTGGCTGAAGTGGCCTGCCGGTTGTGACGTGGAGTCTTGTTGCGGGCACAGGAGTCACAAGACGAAACGAAGTCCTTAACAATCCTTTTCCAGCTTGGCCACCAATTGAACCGGGATTTTCAGGCAGAAGGTTCTTCGGGTGCCGGGATGGCCAGCCACCAATGAGCAATGTCCCCATTTTAAGATACGTCTGCAAAGGAGCAGGATGCACATAAGTCCTTCCAGGAGGGACCTTCTGGGGGGTCCACCGGGGCTGCCGAGATGAGACGTTCTGGAGGAATTATGTGTTCTGGAGAAGTATCTTCACCTACCACGTCGGAGGCACGGGAGTGAGCGTCAGCTCTCACATTCTTTTCGGCTGGCCTGAAGTGGATCTGAAAATCGAAGCGGGGAGAAGAGCGACCCCCTAGCCTGGCGTGGGTTAAGTTGCTGAGCCGTCTGCAGTTTTGGATGGTTCTTGTGGTACGAGTAGATATGGGATGGGAAAAAGGGGGTCCTCCAGAAGAAACGCCACTCCCCCGGGCCAATTTTATGGCTAGTAGCCCGGTCCCATCGTGTAATTCCTCTGGGCCGATGAGAACTTTCTTGGAGAAGAAGCCGCAGGTTACAGTCTTACCCGTGGGCCCTTTTGCGTAAGAAACTGCTCCGGCTCCTACAGATGAGGAAATCCACCTCCAGTGTGAAGGGTTTCGTGGAATCCGGACGTGCAAGGATAGATGCCTTTAGGAGAAGGCGGACTTGAGCTTGGAGAACGCCTCCTCGGCCTAAAACCCCGGCCAGCTGGTGGTTTAGCTTGTTTCTTGGTGAGGGCTACTATCGGGGCCACCAGCGTAGAGAAGTGGGGGATGAACTGGCGTTTGTAGTTGCAGAAGCCCAAAAAACCGCTGGATAGGGGGCCGCAGCTGACTGGGGGGTGGCCACTGCAACACGGCAGACAGTTTTGCTGGGTCCATCGTAGGCCTTGGTCAGAGATGATGTACCCCAGAAACGGGAGGCTAGTTGATGGAAGAGGCACTTCCCTAGCTTGAATACAGGGGTTCTCCCGGAGACGTCTCAGTACTTGACGAACATGGCGCGGTGGGTTCTCGAGGTCAGGAGAGACACCAGGATATCATCAAGGTAGACCACCACGCAGGTGAGGAGGAGGGGCCCTGAAAACGTCATTCACTAGCTCCTGAAAGACGGCGGGAGCATTGCACGTCCGGGAAAGGGGATCACCAGGTACTCAAGTGACCATCCCTGGTGTTGACGGCCGTCTTCCAAATTTGTCGCCCTTGCGGATTCGGACCAAGTTGTAGGCCCCTCTCAGATCCACTTGGAGAAGTCTTGGCGCCCTGCAAGCGATCAAACAGTTCAGTGATCGCGGCAATGGATAAGGTTCTTTACCGTGATCTTATTCAAGCCCCGGTAATCTTTGCAGGGCGCAAGGTACCGTCCTTCTTCTTCACGAAAAGGAACCGCGCGCCAGCGGGAGACGAGGACTTTTTGGATGAACCCCTTCCGGAGATTCTCCTGGATGTACTCGGGTATGGCTTGGGTCTCGGGAACGACAGTGGGTAGAATCCGGCCCGAGGGGACTGGCACCCGGCAGTTAAATCGATTGGGCAATCGTCGGCCCTGGGCGACGCGGAGGAAGACTCTCAGTTGTCTTCAGAGAACACAACGGCGTACTCCAGATATTCGGGCGGCAGCCCGGGCAACGGCTCCTGAAGGGTTGCGCCAGAGAGCAGGGAAGCAACGGGCAGGTGCCACCAAACAACGCCCCCGACAGTTGGGACCCCAACGGAAACACCTCTCCGTAGGACCAGTCCGGTTTTGGGGAGTGGAGCCGCAGCCATGGGAGTCCGAGGAGGATCACCGACGAGGAGCAAGGCAGCACGTAGAAGGAGACTTCTTCTTTATGCAGCGCCCCCACATAGAGGGACAGTGGCTTGGTGACGAACTGGATGGTGTCGCTAAGCAGCTCCCTGCTGACGGATGAGATGACAAGCGGTTTCTCCAGGCGTACCACTGGAAGCCGATACTGCTCCACAAGGGACTGATGTATGAAGTTCCCGGCGGAGCCCGAGTCCAGAAGCGCCGGAACTTGGAACGTGATACCCGTCTCTGACACGACCTGCACTGGCATCAACAGGCGTGGAGAGGAGGAGGTCGCACCTAGGAATGCCTCTCCTACAGATCCTAGGTGCGGGAGTTTCACGCAGGCTTGGGACGCTTGGGGCAGTTCCTCCGAAAATGCTCTGGGCTGCCACAGTAGAGGCACAAGTTCCTTTGCCGACGCTGGGCCAACTCTTGCTCAGAGAGACGGGGCCGATCAATCTGCGTGGGCTCCTCGGTGAGTGTTGGCGACTGTGACGCAGGAGGCCTCTGGAACACCGGTTTCCAGGCGAGGAAACCGGCGAGGGGTTGGCTGGGCTGACGCTTTTGCCGAAGTTCTTCCTCTCGTTCAAGGAAGCGTACGTCAATGCAGATTGCTAACCGGATCAAGTCGCTGAGGGAAGACGGGAGGTCTCTAGCGGCCAAGACGTCCTTAACTCGGCTTGAGAGCCCTTTTTTGAAGGTAGCACACAGGCGGCCTCGTTCACATGACAGTTCAGAGGCCAGAGTACGGGAATTGTACCGCGTAGTCTCCTACAGACAGGTCCCCCCCTGGCGTAAGTTTAGGAGGGGTGTCTCAGCGGAGGATTTCACGGGCTGGTTCCTCGAAGACATTGCGGAACTCACTGAGGAACAACTGTAGATCTGCCGTCACTGGGTCGTTTCTGTCCCATAGGGATGTAGCCCATGCCAGGGCCTCCCGGTGAGGAGACTGACCACGAACGCCACCTTCGCCCGTTCAGCAGGAAAATGATCAGACATTAGCTCCCCGTGCATTAGAGCATTGGCGATGAACCCCTGCAGAGTTTTGGGTCTCCGTCGAACTTGATGGGAGCGACAGGCGAGCTTGGGACCCCACCCAGGAAACCACAGGAACTAGGGGCAGGAACGACCCCCCCTGGAGTGGCGAAGGCTGCTGCTGCTGGACAGTGAAAGAGTTGCTTGCAAACAGATAGCTGGGTAAGTTGCTGTGCCTGTTGGACGAGTTGCTGTGATTGGGGGGGCAACAACGGTCGTCAGATCCGCCAGGCTGGGTAACGGCACCTTGGCGGGACATGGCCGGATTTCCCACTGTAAAAAGTTGGTGGTGGATCCCCTGGACCACCGCAGGCGATGGCGAAGCCCCCACCAGGGGTGGAATCTAAGTGGGGTCCCGGTATTCACCAGAGCCGCCGCAAAGCGGGATGGTTTTTGCTGCGGCGGGAGTCCACCAGGTCATACCACTGGCGGGGTTGGGCCTGCGGTGGCGGCCAAGGGTACGAGGTACAGGAACGGCCGACGGTCGTAGTCGGGTACAGGAGGTGGTCAGGGGGAGGCGGCTCAGGTTCGTAGACGGTAGACACGCATTAGGTCAAAGGGCAGGCGGCTCTGGTTCGTGGTTGGTAAAACAGTAGGGAGACGGTCGGTACACGGTAAGGCAAACAGGAATTCTCTAGACAGCTTTCTCCTAAGGAACATACACAAAGGATCCAGCGAGGGCTGCCAGGAAGAGGCCTGACTAAATAGGAGCAGTGCCCGGCAATAACCAATTACCGGCGCACCGCCCCTTTAAAATCAAACTGCCGGCGTGCGCGCGCCCCTAGGGGCGGAGCCACACACCGGGAGACGGGACCAGACAGAGCAGGAGCGCGGCCGGGTAACTGAACGCCGACAGGGACCGGGATACGGGCGGACCCCGAGCCCGACGTGCGGGACGGGGCTCCACTGGAAGCAGGAGCACGGGCACGCCTTCGACCCGGGACAGTGGTCGCAGGGGCGTCCGTGACACCTCGTAGAACAGATGTCACTGCTCCTCTTTTTCATTTTTTTAGTGATAGATTAGGATATAATCAAGTGATCTGAACTGACAGCATGAAGGTCACATGTGGCCCTCATGTCATGGGGCCAGGAGAAGGTAAAGTTGGGCAATACAACTGCCTTCACCAGGATACTGCTCAGATATGAGTAATATTGTCAAGTGCTCTGCACAACCATGAAAAGGAAAAAGAGCTACTTGGTATTATCCTCTCTATTGGGGTCACTATGCCATATTTCAGAGTAGAGTTTTGGGTATGGTTATGTGTATGTATTCAGGTAAGAGCCTTTTGTAAAAGTTGTGTTTCCTTTATAATTTTTTTTGTTATTTTTTTGCCTACAGCAAAAACCAAAAGCAAATTATCTGCTTTTAAAGTTTTAAGCTAATGCATTATTTGCGGAATATGCTGGCCACAGATGTAGATGTGAAAAAAAGTTAGACGTGTCTACCCCTTGACCTAAATTTGACTGAAAGTGATGTGTGGCTCTTTCATGGAGTAAATGGTCGCTTTAAAGCCCCCTTACAAATCTGTCTGCTTACTTACACAGGTGTACACTATAACTATGGGGAAATAAACTGCAATCAAAATATAAAGCTGTGTTCTGTTAATATTGTAATAAAAGTACGTATGTTCTTTAGTTGTAAATAATAATAATTACCTCTGAGCCATTTATGTACCAGGTTATCTGAGGCAAGGGATTGCCAATTGCTGTACATTCTACAGTCAGTTCATCGCCATCTTGTACTTCTACATGTTTTGAACTTACAGACACTTGTGGTTTCCCTGTAGTTAATAGACATAATTAGATGGGATAAACTGTGAACTTGCATTGTCCCTTTTACAACTGAAGACCTCCTTTACCTTTTATTATTACATTTAGCTCCTTGGTCTGGGTAAGTCCTGGTACACCAATGACACTAGCTACACAGGCATATTGTCCTGCATCAGTGTAATCCTGAAGACTAATGCTCAAGTCAGAGCCAGTGGCGATGGTGCTGCCTTCCTAGATCAGGAAAAAGACATTACAAATTAGAAACAAAGGTTAATTTAGCATATTAATCAATGACTACAATAATGAATAATGCAAAGATAGAAAATAAATCAACATTAAATGTATAAAAAAAACTATTCTTCATATCCATTTGCTATTCAGACATGGCTGTTTTTGCGGCACAGCACAATGTAAGTTAATGGAAGTTTAAAAAACCCAATTCACAATCCTGGCAAAAGATCGGTGCAGTTTTTAGGACATGCTGTGGATTTTCAAATCAATAACATGCCCAGATTATTTAGACTTCTCGCTTTGTACTACAACACATGTAAACTTTAGGTTAATTTTCAGCCAAATCACACTTTACTCTTTATCGGCAGTGGTGGACCTATCTCCGTAGCAGCTGTGGCGACTAATATGGGTCCTACCACCACAGAGAGCCCAGGCGCTGTATCCCACCACAATAGCCTTTGATTCCAAGGACTGCAGGGTCTAAGCGGAGCAGAACGTCATGGATGCTCAGCCTTGCTATTCAATCTTGTAAGTTTTAAGTCTACCAGGCATCAGCTTCTAGTACTGACGTGGGCTCTACAGGGAGAAGCTGGTCTGCTAATTGTCACATTGTGGGAATGGGGAACGAGATGAGCTAACTTCTTTTTTTTTTTTCTTTAAGTTTTGGTGCATACCTACAACCTACCTACCTGGAGCCTACTTACAACCTATCTAACAGGGGTCCATCTACAACCTACCTTACTAGGGCCTACTTACATAACTGGGCCAACCTACCACCTGTCTACCTGGGGCCCACCTACATAACTGGAGCCCACTTACCATTTACCTACCAGGTGCCCACATACAACTTACCTAACTGGGGCCCACCTACTACCTTCCCAACTGGGACCTACTTGGGGCCCACACACCTGCCTAAATGTTCCTACCTTCTTACCTAGCTGAGACAGATCTACTTTGCTAAATGGGGTCTACCAACCTATCTACCCACTAACCTGCCTGGGGCCTACCTACCAACTTTCCTAACTGGTGCCTACCTAACTACCTGGGACCTTGCCTAGTAACTGCTCTCCCACCCATGGGAACTTTGTACAGAGGTGGGGGACAGTGAGGGATGTGCTGAAAAAATGAGGATTCTAAGATATTTCTATCCAAATATGCAGGGAAGAATGGTGGCTGGGAGAAGTCATCATGGAGGTCTGGTTCTGATTATGATGCAGAAGAAAAGGGAAAGTAAATGACCATAAGAAATAAAAAAAACACCTGCGAGTCATTAGATGTAACTGCACTATAATCACTTATATGTCTACAGAGCCTGTGTACACTGGTATCCACCACTATATGGTCACTGTATGGGGGTAATATAGAGTCTGCAGAGCCTGTGTATACTGGTACCTACCACAATATGGTCATTATATGACCGTTATATTGGTCTTTGTATATTGATCTTTATTCATTAATAGTAAGGGTATTATTCAGTCAGTTATGTGGTGGTAATTTGTGGTTGTGTTCTGGCGCTATAATCGGGTCATTATGTAGTAGCGTTATTCATAATGTTGGTCTTAGTATAGTGGAATTTTTTTTGGTAGCAGTAAGATGGTGATAGGTATGGTGAGGTATTTGTTCTAGTAACTGCATGACTATTATTAAGAGATACCAATAAATGTTCATCAGGGGAAAAACTAGAAGGGGGAAGCCCACAGAAAAGTTTGCTATGGGGTCCAGACTTCTCTAGTTATGCCTCTGCCATCAAGCATATTCCTCTGTATTCCAAAATAACTTTGGAGACCTGTTGTTTACAGTATGAATAAGTTTCTAATGTGTAGATGTATGCTGAAGTGAGCACTTTTTCCTGAATTTGAGGTTAGTGTTTTCTTACTGGGTTGTAAGGGTTTACATATAACTCTGGCAATTCCAGTACAGTGGTGCTATCAGTTTACCTAATTTCCAGTTTGATGTCCCTTCTGGTCTGTCTTGAGGGTTTAAAGTGAAGTCCAACCAGAAATGACATGGGACCAAGAGCATCACCCGCCTGGAAGTACCATGTAGCATTAAGATAGCCCTTACAAACCAGTAAAAAATCCTAACCCCAACTCCAAGTTTGGGCTATGACAAGGGTGTACAACATTTTTGGTCACATTATCATATTGTGCCTTTCCCAAGGGCCACAGTAAATCTTAGAAGGGTATTCCTCTTCTGAGACCTTTATAGTACTTTAATTGTGAATACCCAAAATGGCTGAGTGGACTTGGTTCTACTCTAGGGACTGCTAGAGATCAGAATGGAGGGTTCCCTGCTCAGTACTCGAGAAAGAGGATATCTGGTGCCTATTTCCATTGTAGTTTTGGGCTGTTGTGGAAGTGGCTGTTTCACAACTATAACTAGAGAGAACAACAGCCGCATCTTCCAACTCACCTCCTCTTTGGACATTTTTATGGTATATCTTGTGGACCTGCCATGATTGTGTCAGAAATACTCGTTTGTGGAAGAAATCCAGAAATAATAAAGAAACAATTTTTACTGGATTGTTCATTTAGGTTGCTTAAAATAACATTTACAGCCATACAGTGCTCACCATCCAGTGCCCATCATAACAGTACCAACCATACAACACCCATAATAACAGTTCTAGCCTTAGCAGTGCCCATCATAACAGTGCCATGCAGCTGCCAAAATGAATGTTACTTTCTGAAGTATGAGAACAGAGACAATGCAAATTTTTGTTCCGATTGCTGGGGTTTGCCCAGAGGGGCACTGGGGACCAAACTTGGCAATCAGGTTGCATGTTGCACACGCCTGGGTTAGGGTTATGGGCAATATTTTTCAATATTTATGCTGAAAATTGATTTGGGATGAACCAAACTGAATCACTGAGATTCTGATCAAATTTGACTGTGAGCATAATCGGACTTGGTATCCTGTGCGACCTATCCATTGCCGTGGCAGAACACTCTCTTGAGTTCTTCTAATATGTCCCTCTAATGTGTTTTACATAAACAGCCTGTTTCCTCAAGTTGTTGGTACCATCAATAAAAGCCCTTTTGGCATTGGCAAGTTAATGGCAAAGTGCTGTTGAAATGCTTGTTGTACCACAATTATGGATTCAGTCTAGCTGAACTACAAAATGCCTTGTGTATCAGGAGTATGTTTCACATATAACTGTCTTCTGTTTCTCATCACAAAGCCAATTGTGACCCCAGTTCTACAAATTTTCCCCCAGTCTCATCCTTCTCAATTTTTGCACCTACCTCTTATGTGGCACAATACCAAACGACATTAAGAAGTCTAGATAGACAGTATTCATAGCTCTGGAATTAATTACACTTTATACTTAATAATAATAATAATAATAATAATAATAATAATGTAAACACATATGTTAAAAACAGCAAAATCTTCCTCAAAGACTGTGAAATCTCAGGTACCAGGTCACAACTCACCCGTGTCCAGTGGATATCTGTTTGAGCTGATGCATTTGCATGGCAGGAAACACTAAGAGTTTTGCCAAGCTCCACATTTATAGGAGACTCTTCAGACAACACAGGTGGATCCAGAACTAGAACATTGAAGAAGACAATACAGTATAATACCGTATACTTTGTTCACATTTTTAGGTCACATTTTTATTACTTTTTTGCACTACTCTGGTCAGTGAAAGAAAACAGAAGTCTTGGGGATCCATTATAAACTAGTGTGGGAATGAACAGATTTTAATGGATTTCATACAGCAGATCATAACAGATATAACACGTAAGACAGGAAGAAATAACCTGTGTTTTTGGGAAATTTGGACTAACTGGACATAAGAGACAACATTATTTTCTATCCAAGGATCAAAATAGAGTGAATTGGCAAATCATTGTGGAATATTGCTTGTTTTCTGGGGGTCCATCCACTGAACATGCACAAAGTACAAGGTAAATATATACAGTGGGTACAGAAAGTATTCAGACCCCTTTACATTTTTCATTTTTTGTTTCATTGCAGCCATTTGGCAAGATCAAAAAAGTTCATTTTTTTGCTCATTAATGTACACTCTTCACCCCATCTTGAAACAAAAAAAAAAAAGAAATGTAGATATTTTTTCAAATTTATTAAACAAGACACACTGTAATATCACATGGTCTTAAGTATTCAGACCCTTTTCTGTGACACTCATATTTAACTCACATGATGTCCATTTCCTTCTGATCCTCCTTGAGATGGTTCTACTCCTTCATTGGAGTCCAGCTGTGTTTAATTAAACTGGCTGGACTTGATTAGGAAAGGCACACAACTGTCTATATAAGACCTCACAGTGCATGTCAGAGCACATAAGAATCATGAGGTCTAAGGAACTGCCCAAGGAGCTCAGACAGAATTAAGGCAAAGCAAAGTAATAGCCAAGGTTATAAAAAAAAATTCTGCTGCACTCAATGTTCCTAAGAGCACAGTGGCCTCCATAATCCTTAAATGGAAGAAGTATGGGATGACCACAACTCTTCTTCGGCCTGGCCATCCAGCCAAATTAAGAAATCGTGGGAAAAAGAGCCTCGATGAGAGCGGTAAAGAAGAAATCCAAGATCACGGTGGTTGAGCTCCAGAGATGCAGTAGGGAGATGGGAGAAAGTTCCACAAAGTCAACTATCACTGCACACCTCCACCAGTCGGGGCTTTATGGCAGAGTGTGCCGATGGAAGCCTCTCCTCCGTGCAAGACATATGAAAGCCGCATACAGTTTGCAAATAAACACATGACACACAGTCCCAGACTATGAGAAATAAAATTCTCTGGTCGGATGAGATGAAGATTGAACTTTTTGGTGTTAATTCTAAGCAGTATGTGTGGAGAAAACCAGGCACTGCTCATCACCTCCCCAATACAATCCCAACAGTGAAACATGGTGGTGGCAGCATTATGCTATGGGGGTGTTTTTCAGCTGCAGGGACAGGACGACTGGTTGCAATTGAAGGAAAGATGAATGTGGCCAAGTACAGAGATATCCTGGATGAAAACCTCTTCTCGAGTGCTCTGGGCCAAAGGTTCATCTTACAAAACAAGACAATGACACTAAGCACACAGATAAAATAACAAAGCAGTGGCTTTAGAACAACTCTGTGCCCATTCTTGACTGGCCCAGCCAGAGCCCTGACCTAAACCCGATTGAGCATCTCTGGAGAGACTTGAAAATGGCTGTCCACTAGTGATGAGCGATTGTGTCAACTATCGTTATTGGATCGATAGTCGATATCAGCACTAATCATGACGATATCCGATAGTTGATAACAGATTATCGCTGATGACCATTGAAGTCTATGGGAGAGGAACGACAGCTTCATTCTTACACCCAAACAGGGCTGGAGAGGCTGGAATTAACATCCACAACAGTAAACTGGATATGTGCTACATCTTAGGCAAGACAATTAGGTTATAAAAGTCACAGAAAAAAAGTCACAGACCATTCACTATCCCTGTCTTGTACCAAAGCATGACCCTTAAACCCTGCATGACCCACAAATTAAAAAGTCCAGAAGGCAGTATTATTTGAACCATCATTTTACTTGAACTGGACATTGACTATCCCTGTCCTGGAACTCAGCATGACTGTTAAACCTGCATGACTCACAGATTAAAAAGTGCTGGAAAAAGGAGTCTTTCAACCACCATTTTAGTTGAACTGGACATTGACTATCCCTGCCCCGGGGCCCAATCCTAAAACCCCTGCCCCCAAAAATTAAAAAGTGCCGGGAAAAAAAGGAGTCTTAACCCACCATTTTAGTTAACTGGACATTGACTAATGTCCGGGACCCAGATGACCAAAACCCCCTGACCCACAATTAAAAAGTCCCCGGAAAAAGAGTTTTAACCCCCATTTTAGTTGAACTGGACTTAATTTTCTGCCCCCCGGGCCCAATGCCCCAAAAAATGTCGACCAAGATTAAAAAAGTGCCGAAAAAGGGAGTTTGAACCACCATTTTATTTAACGGGGACTTTGACTATACCTGTCGGGGCCCGATAACCCCAAAAAAAACCCTTTCGACCCCCAGTTAAAAAAAAGTGCGGGAAAAGGGGGAGTCTTTGAACCACCATTTTAGTTGAACTGGAATTAAACTATTCTTCCTGGCCCGCATGCCCCAAAAAAAAAGGTTGTCCAAGTTTAAAAAGTGCCAAAAAAAAGGAGTTTTAACCACCTTTTTAGTTGAACGGGACTTTCCCACCCCTTTTCCCTGGACCCAGCTGACCCTTAAATCTACATGACCCAAAATTTAAAAAGTCCGGAAAAAAGTCTTTAACCACCATTTTAGTTGAACGGAACAATGACTATCCTGTCCTGACCGCAGCCAGACCTTAAACTCATCCCCACAATTAAAAAAGTCCGGAAGAAAAGTAGTCTTTGAAGCAGTATTTTAGTGAAATGGACATTGACTATCCATACTGTAAGCACATGCCCCAAAAACCCCCAAAAAGTCCCCTTAGGACCTCGGGAAAAAATTTCAAAAATAAAAAAAAAATTAAAAAAAACTGTTTTCCAATACGGGCTTGTGTATCTATTGCCATTTCTGGTACTTTTTTCCCCACCTGACATTAAATGGAAGCAAAAAAAACAGATGTCCCCAGTAGGCAACGAGGCCTGTCAAAATCCGCATTCTACTGTAAAGTGGGGGGGAAGGAAATTATTGATCAATGGGGTGAGGCTGAAAGGGATCACCAAGGTTAACTGGCAGGGGCCGGACCCCAGTGGGTGTGGGGGAGCAGGGGCCTGGGTCCTAAACTAAAAACAGGGGTTCAGCTACCCCGGGGCCAGTTTCGGTGGGTGCGGTGGGGCCCAAAGGCGGCGTCCGTCACCCTTTAACACGGCAAAAAATCCCTTATGACCAAAGAAGAAAAATCCTTTGCTAAAAGCAGATGCCGGAAAGGGGAAGTGTGAGCTAAAAACCTCCGCCTTTCCCTCATTACACAGTCAAGCTGGTGCCTTGAAAATTTCTCCTCACAAAGCGCTTGCCCCCCCCGTATGAGTGCCCCAATTGAGTTCACTTGGAAAAGGGGTTACGCCCCTGTTTCACCCAGTGCCTTTTTCTTGGATTCTTTTTCCGTTTTATAAGTGTTGGGGGGAAATTGTCTCTGTTTTGGGGTGGCGAATGTGTTTCCATACCCAGCCTCTGAATAACCCCTACATCGTGTTCAAGTCTTCCTGTACCTCCCTTGTACAATTCAGGAGGAATATTTTGTATCAGCCTATTTGTACATGCATTTTTTTTAGTAGTTTAATTCTAGAAAACACATTTTTAAATAGGAATGGAAATCCACCACCTCTTTGTTTCACTTTATTTAATTGTTTGAAACGGGGTTGTGCTCACTAACAGGGATAGCTATCTAGTTAAAGATCTTTGCAGTCATTAGCAATATGTGTCCATTAAGGATGTCTTACCTAATCCTGATTTTTGACAGCACCATGCCCCATAAATTTCAAAACATCACCCTTGATCCACGTGTTAACAATTGTTGAAGAAACAAATGTCCTGTTTAAAAACCAATTTTTATAAAAAGACCTGTAGTATAGCTTGCATTTCACAGCGAGCAAGATCCAAAAAATCATTAAAATGACTTCCTCAGTCACTGTTAAAAATTGAGGGAGAAATTCCACTTAGAAGACCACAGTTTTTTGGTTCCAAAGACTTGATTATAGCTGTATCCTCATAGCACCATGACCCCAAAACCATTGACAGTGCGAAAATTTTTAAAGATGAAGTGAATAAAGGGAATAACGTTTTTTTTCATGAAACCCTTGTACAATCTTACTATAGTCTTTTACAGTCTCCTCATGCCTCCGCACAAACCAGCAAAAATGAACCACTTATTGGGAACTAAGAATAAAAAATTGCAGTAAGAAATGATGAGTTAAAAATGTTTTTTTCAAGACGGACCATTTAAGTTTGAAGAGTAGAATGTGTGAAGTAGACCTGCAGACAAAATAATAACGGGTGACCATAACGTGAGCACAATCTGTGAGACATCTAACATCATAGAGATCATATGCCTGATTCAACTTTGAAGAAATTCAAACTGATATCAAACAAATGTCTGTTGTAAAGCCGGATTGCTTTTGAGTGGTCTGATACTCTGATGCCTCCAGCTTTGGCTGAAGGACCGCTCATATAAGACGCTGGCTGGCGGGCAGGAACAACACCTCTAATGTGGCGTGGTGATTCGAGCTCGGGCCATACATCCATTTTGAGCGGATACCCAGAAGTCGATTGGGTCCGGAACATATCCAAAAAATTGGTGTTATATACGCAGATAGTCGCTTCACCATTAATCTAAGCCGGCCTCTGTGTGTTGTATTTGGTGCCCTGCATACATGCATTGGTGAGTTGTAATTAAGGATGCCCAGAGGTCACCCATAGGCTTATGCCGACAAAGCCTGCTGCTGCGGCTAATGGCACTCTACTCCTGTCATGTTCTGACATTGTTCCAGCATGACATTTGAAGGAACGTTAAGCAGGCCGCAACAGATGTCTCCAGTTGATACAAATCAGCAAGGTCTCCAATTCCTGCATTTTACTCTCCGGTATTTGGGTGGGTCAGTCTGGAAGGAGAAAGTGCTGAGTTTTTTGCTTTGTACTGGGGATCAGAGGAGATAGCCACCGCCAGTAACTGTAGGTTCAGTTTTGAATGCCTTAATGAGAGGATCATGTATGGATGAAATGGAGCACGTCCATACACTCAGTGAGATATGGAACCTTGATTTCCCACGCAACTGGGTCAAGGGCACTAAGCACAAACTCGATCATCCTCTACTTCCTCCTCCGCCTCAAGATCTGTGCCAATCGTCTTCCAAGCAGAAGACATCGGTATCAACTCGGTGTCCCAGGAATACCCTCATCCTCCTCCTCCTCCTCTTTCTCGCCACAACTTCAACACATCGCCTGACTTGCCACAGATGCTGAAGGCCCTGAGAGCTGATTCTCCGCCTTGCCTAGCCCTGGACCTCCCGAACCATTGCCTAATGAAGACGAATAAAGGTGGTGAAACTTGTCAGGCCTTACATGGATCGACAGAGAGAAAGGCTCCGAGTCCGTATTTCTGTATCCGTCTTCCTCCTCCGTCGCTGGATGGACCTGTTTTTCAGAGTGTCCAAAAACTATCGTTCCAGAACTAAATCAACCACAATGCCTCATGCTGACAAGGCAATTGACCGCGACGAGACCTATTATGGAGGCTTCTTCAAAACAGGCCCAAATGGTGCAGAGCTCTTTTAAAACCTGCCTCCACTCTCGTGGCTCAACACCCCGAGTGTCCGCAGCCGCTGCTTGTCAGGGCCATGTGTCACTTACTACTGCATAATGGCACTATCGCTGTCTGCCACAATGTCTAGAGAGCATTTGGAGGGGTTGAAGTCCAAAGCGTTTTGGCCTTAGCTGAGTCAACAATTGTAGACGGTGTGAGCGGGGAGGCCTAGCTGATGCTGTAACGTCAGGCACCTTGACAAAGCAGTGTGCGAACTGCAGGAAAGTTGTGAGCTCATACCTTCTCTAGAGGCCTTCACCATCAGGCTAGTCCAGACTGGGTTAGCCGCTTTATAAAATTCTGGACGACGAGTGTTCATGATTTGTATTGCCAGGCAATGTAATGTGCTCCAGCTCAGCCTACCGATCCTTAAGGGGCGGCCAAATATTAGAGCAGTAAACGCACACCACCTTCCCTGGCACAAGGATCTTGTCACCCAGCCAGCGCTTCTGTTGTCTCAGGTTTTGCGAAGTTATCCGTCCACAGCGTCCTGAATTGTGTTGTTAACGGTCCTCCAAGACAGATTAATATCAACACGGCCTGTTTCTATGGTAACGTGATGCTACCATGGACCTTGGGGGAAAGAACCCTCGCACCATCCCTCGCGTTTTTGAAGACGTGCCGCCGATCCGAGAGCAATCCGTTACCACCAGAGACATCCTCCATCTCGACCAGATGATCTGTCCACAGAGATATAGCGGCCTGGCCATGCTTACAAGATCCTGTATCGGTGGTCAGATTTGACTTTGCCTGTACACAGATGCAGACAACGCGCTTGAATTTAGATGTACACATGGCTGGCCAGGGCAGGGGCACGTTTCTCGTGAGAAAAGAAATGCCTGCTCGCATCTGGTATTGGGGGCAGGCAAGGGCCGATGAGTGACGGGAACCCAGCAGTTTCCACAGACGTAAAAGACAACATTTACCAAGGCCAAAAGCCTGCCCAATGCCGACATTCAGCAGGCTTTTGGTGCTTTGGGATGGTTTGGGTTTAAGTGTTTCTTCTTCACCCAACCTGTAGAACAGAATGCTGGCTCTAGACCTGGTGCCCTGTAGTACGGCGTGACTTGTCAAACTGTTGATGTAAAAGGTGTAGGCATAGATCTCGTGGTGGTGCTTGGTCGGTACTCGGGGGCTCGGTGGAGGCTGAAGCGGAGACTCATCCTTTAATCATTACTCTGAGAGACATGGGCAGCTGAGGAACGCTTGTCGTGTCTGAGGAAGGAGGATGGTTTGACAGTGTTTGTAATCCCGGGAATCGGTGTGGCGTTTTTCGCCAAGGTTTCCCTCCATTTCAACTCATGCATTTCCTGCATTGTAACTAGACATGTTGGTATGGTTAAACACCTAAGCTTTCTTCACTCTACAGATGCGTTTACGGCAAAGGAGGCGGCATATGACATCGCAGGTTGAATCAGAATGGCTTGCTCGAAAAAGGCCCAGGCTTTAGAGTGTCCTGGACTTTTTCGAAGTGAAAAGTTAGGAGCGGTATTTCCGCTGATCGAGCTGGGCGTAAAAAAACTCAGCAGAGCTTGTGCAACCACCCACTCCTCCTTTTAGGCGTTGACCCGTGACTGACACCCGACCCCATCGTCTTCCTCCTCGTCCAGAGATGAAGTGCTCGCAAGTCAAATTCTTCTGAAGAAGATCACGTTGGATCCGCAATGTCGTCTTAATCATCATCATGCAACACAGGTGACTTCCTACGTCCTGACATTCACTCCAGGATCTGCGGGCTATCAAGCCAACAGGCACTGCAAAGACGGATGCCAGACCCGCCTGGGATTTTTGCCGTATCTGACCGGCTTCCTCTCCTCCTCTGATGGCATCAGCGATTGGGCATCATAGCAGGACAAAAGTCATCCTCTTTGTCCATCTTGATCCTTTTGAAATGCCTCCTGACCCCCAACTGCATTTGTCATCAGAGGTCTTCAGAAAATGGATTAATTCACCAGTGGTGGGTAGACGAGATAACATTTGTGGCTGCCTTCGCTTCATTGACGGAGCTGCCGATGTTGATGACACTTTGTGGCCATGACTGGGAGGGAGTATATGAGGTAAGACAGCTGGATGCAGGTTGCACTGAAGAACAGATTGGCGATGCTGTTCGTATACTGAGATTCACAGGGCCATGACCCAGCGATTGACAGGCCTGACAGTCCAGCAACCAACGATCCCTGGCTGCGTGTTGTTCTCCAGCACTGGAAGAACACCTTCACTCGTAGCTCTACCTCCATGGTCCTAACACCCCCTCTTTGAGCTCGCTTACCACCAGCATTTTCGCTCCATGTCCGAAAGATAAAAATGTAAAAAGGTATGGAAGAGTTTTTTACAGTCTCTATCGAAAGACGTCTAATCACATCTATTCTTAAATCGCCTCTAATTTCCTACAGCCAACTAGGATTAGAAACAAATTGTTTCTATCCGGAATACCTGTGAAATGCGGTCTGGTGGAAGAACGTAAGACAAAAAATCAACAGTGTATCTCCTTCATTCCCAGGGGATTTACAAGCTGCCAATTATGGCTAGTGAATTGATAGTTTCCAACAAACTAACTACATAGTGCTCTACTCTGCGCCAAAACTAGAGAATCACCGAGCGCAATAAAACTATTCAAAAGTGAACAATTTGAGAAATTGCGTTTTTTGCAGCAAGGACACACGAGAACAGTTTACTATGAAATTTTCTGTATCCAATTTAATTACAAGTGGCTCTCTGAACAACAACTGGGCTGCACCAAAGTGAAATACAGCTACTTTAAGAGTTATAGCGGATAACAAAAGGTTGGTTTTGCACCAATGAATATACACAACAGTTACTAGAAAATTACTGTATCCAAATTTACATACAAGGTGGCTTTTTTAAAAAAGGGGGTGCACAAAAAAAAAAGTACATTTCACCTCAGGTGCGAGGTGGGGCCCCCAAAAAGTGGTAAAAAAAATCCCATTTAAAATGGGTCAAAAAAAGAGTTGGGGCTGCACAATAACCCACCTTTCCAAACCCTGTCTGTCTGCCCACCCCCCCTCCCCCACGGCTGTACGCGTAGTGTTTCTTTAAAAGTCTCTGTCAAAACTAATAAGAACTGAAATTATCAAATCTACCAATTCAAATTTCAAGCTAAGATGGGCGAATTGATTCTAAGAAGTGGAATTCGTTGAATTTAGGAAATCTTTGATTCGAACAAAGTCGAAGTTTGGGGTGATTCGAGGGAATGAACGTGTTTTTAATTGAAAAAATGGTGCAAGACAGGGCCCGTTACATGGGCAAAGAAGTTGGGGGGAAGAAGCTACATGACGTTCGGAGTAAACCCAAATCAGGCCCGGCGGGGTTCTTGATCACCGCACTATATAAGTGGGCGTGAGCTGGAGTCACACTCTCTATGTGCTGTTTTGGGGAAAAGGTGATGCCGCTGTGCTTATATCTCATACTAAAGAACTCACTTTTATACAGGATTTTTGGGGGGTATAGTTGTCTCAGAGATGCTTCTCATAGTTCTAATTCTGTTTTTATGGGGTATTGGAATGAAAGACCAGTGTGCGCCAAATTTCAGCGCATATACTTTTTAAATGCTATTTCAGTTCTTGAGCACATTGAATCCCCAAGGGTTTATAACCCTGTTGCTTTGTATTCAGTTTTAAAGAAACAGAGTTTTAAAAACCCAAAATACCACTTAATTTTTTTTTTTGCTCATTTATTTTGCCTTTTAGATCAGGGGTTAATTAAGCATTGTTTGCTTTGTGGTCAAAAAAAGAAACGTTTTTTTCCCGCCAAAGAAGAAATTTTGGCTGTAGCATAATTATATCCGAAGGTTAATTAAAAGTTTTTTGTTGTTGTGTTCCTAAAATACCGCCGTTTTAACACCTAAAAAAGGGTAATTGTTGGCGCCATTTCTTTGCGCAATTTACATCAAGGGTTAACAAAGTATTTTTCTGGTTGTTTCAGTAAAAGAAACATTTTTTTCACCGCCAAAGGGAAAAAATTTTGGCTGTACAAAATTTCTATCCGAAGGTTTAAATTTTACGAGTTTTTCGGGTTTTTGTTTTTCGAAAATTTTAACGCCGTTTTAACACCTACAAAGTGGTAATTGTTGGCGACATTTTTTGAAAAATTTAATCCAGGGTTAAACTAAGTATTTTTTGCAGTTGATTAGTAAAAAAAAACATTTTTTTTCCATCCCCAAAGAAGAAATTTTTTGCCTGTGCAAAATTCATACCCGGGGTTAATTAAGCTGTTTATGTTTTTTATTCAGTAAAATACACAGTTTTTTTAAATGGCCATGAAGTAAATTTTTCCCGGGCCCATTTGTGGGGAAAAATTTATATAAAAGGGTTACCAAAGCTTGTTAGTGGGTTCATTTGGAGTCAAATCAGGGTTGATTTATCATATCAGATATTTCATTAAAGAGGTCTGTAATTTTAGAACAAACGTTGTCAAAAGGAGGTGGCAGGTTTCCTGCGAGTGGCGTGGCACAAACATTCCCTGGAGCAGGCACAGGTCCAGCACGCAAGGGGGGACGTCCAGCGGGGGTCACTTGGTGGGCCAAAAATGCCGGTTCATTAGGGGCCCGTGTGTTGTTCGAAACCCCCAAATTTTTGATTGGTTGCTAGGAAATCCATTTCCCCCCAGATGAATTGACAAACCCACCCAAGGGTCGGTGGGAACGTCAGACACAACCCTTAGTTGGCAGGGCCCCGGGAGGGGTCGCGGTCCCTCATTCTAAACCCCCACTGCCCACCCGGGTTTCCCCTCAGCCAGAGATCTACTATGTGGTTGGGCTCAGGCCAAAAACGTGAGGATGAACAATTTTGGGGGGCGTCAGAAAATTACTTGGCGCAAGAAATGGGGCCAATATCCCCTGCTTTTGGTATTATTGGAGAGTGGCATGGGATTTTTTTTGGCGACAGTAACCCTCTACATACCAAGGGGACCGTTGAGGAGGACGTAGTGCAATCAAAATCATGAAGTATAAACGTGGGGGTTTGAATCCCATTTCTGCATTCACCAGTTTGTTCAAATGCAGGTATGGAACATAAACTGAAGGGGGACCTAATACAGGAATTTTTTTTGGTTTTTTTGGGATTCTGTGCCATTGTTGTTAAATTCAGTACAAAACTTGAATGGGGGCAAAACAAAAAAGAAGCAAAAGACAAAGCTGCAAAACTGGTTTGTAAAAAAAAGGGGGAGGCCCTCCCCGTTAATGGGGGGAAAGGGGGGCCCCCCCCTTTTAAAATGGTGAAAAAGGGGAGGCCCCCCCCCCTGTTAAGGGTGGAAAAAGGGGGGCCTCCCCTGTTAATGGTCCAAAAAAGGGGAGGCCCTCCCCTTTTAAAAAGGGGGAAAAAAGGGGGGCCCTCCCCTGTTCAAGGGGAAAAAGGGGAGGCCCTCCCCTTTTTAAAGGTGGAAAAAGGGGAGGCCCCCCCTGTTAACAGTGGAAAAAAGGGGAGGCCCTCCCTTTTTCCTGTTCTCAATTTCCCCTTTTTAAAAATTTCCCCCTTTTTAATATATTTATTCCTGTTCATCAATTTCCACCTGTTCAATTTTTTTCCCCCTTTTTAAAAATTTTTATTCCTTTCTAAATTTTCCCCCCTGTTCATCAATTTCCCCCTGTTAATATATTTATTATGTTCATCAATTTCTCCTGTTCATCAGTTCCTGTCTGCCCGTTTTTCCCGACTTTCTGTGTTACCTGACCCGAATCTCCGCCCCCACCCCTGACCTTTTGGCCTGCCCCTTTGACTACGAGTTTCGTCTTACGATTCGGTCCCCTCGCTGCCCTCGGCTCCAACCGAAAACTGTCGCCCAGGGGTAGCGCCTGGTAGATCCCGCCGCAGCAAGCCCCAAAATCAAAATTTGCGGCGGGTTTGGGTGAAAAACCGGGACCTACTTTTTTCCGCTCCGGGCGTGGCTATTGGCATCGTTTTGGGGGTCCAGGGCCCCACTACCGCTGTCCGTGACAAATGAAGCAGTGGAATGAGTTAGTCACCCCCGTTTCCTTGCGGTCCAAATAACCCCCCATGTCGCATGAAAGGGCCTACAAAAAGGGCGGTTCCGCATGGTTCCCGGGCCCCCGACATTAAAATTAAAAAGGGGTGTTCCTCCCCCTTGGGATCTCAAAAACCTTTTAATAGCCTTTCTCTGTTCATGGTTTTTCCCAAAATATTAGGCTGGAATTCCACCGTTTGGAAGCTCATACCCCCCCTATGTTGGGGGAGGGGTGTGCCCTTGAGCTTAAGGAGGGTGTGTTTGGTGGTGTAAAAATGCTGAAGGCATGAAAGTTTCCTGGCCCTTTTTAAAATGTCTTGCGAGGGTGCAAGACTTGAACAACCCGATTGAGTTTTCCCCGTGTGTGACTTATTTGCCAGGGGGGAAACTCCTTCCCTTGGATATCAAAAATCGTTAATGGCCTTTCCTGTTCAATAAATTTCCCCCCGTTTTAAAATATTTATTTTTCCCGTTCACAATTTCCCCCCCTTCAAAATTTCCCCCCGTTAAATATATTTTTTTTTTGTTCCTCAAATTTTCCCCCCTTTTAAAGTATTTTTTCCTGTTATAATTTCCCCCTGTTTAATAATTTCCCCCCCTTAAAAAATTTATTTGTCATCAATTTTCCCCCCCCTTTTTCAATAATTTCCCCCTGTTTTTATATTTTTTCCTGTTCTCAATTTCCCCCCGTTAACGTTCCTGTCTGCCCATGTACCCGACCTTTCAGCTACATTACCTGACCTCGAACTCACCGCCCGCCCTGACCTGTTTTGGGCCCGACCTTTGACTACAGTTTCGCCTTACGATTCTGTATCGCTTCCCTCAGCTTGGGCCTCAAGCTGTAGGCTAGGGGTGTGACCGGTGGCTCCCCCGCAGAAAGTCCATCCCCGCCTTGCGGTGGGCTCTGGTGAAAACCGGGACCTACTTGACCCCCCTCCCTGGCATGGCGCCCCTACAACCCCCGCGGGGGGGTCCGAGGGGCCACTACCCGTGTCGTTACAATGACTGAAGTGAATGCCAATTTCCCGGGCCCGTTCTTTGAATGGTGCGATTTCCCCCCCACTTGAAAAGGGGGGGACTGCCCCGTACCACCAACTTTGACAGGAGCCGGTCAGATTCTGCACTTAGGGTGGTAGGGCTACTGCGTCTCTTTGGAAACGTCTCGGGAAGATGTGGCACAAAGAGTGCCGAGTAGCAGGATATCTGGCCCCGTAGATGATGTAATAGACGGGGTTGTCTTCGGGAGGGTGGGGAACCGACTGTGAAAAGGGAGGTGGCCACTGGGGGTAAGCGTTGGGACGGACCACAACCTGAAAAAAAAGTATGGTGAAACTGCATGTTAAAAGCAGGGCCTGGTTCTAAAATTTTTGTCCCCTGGGATGCTTTACTTTTGCCCCAAGTTTTAATATACAGTGTTTTTTCAACCTCCTTGGGGTTCGTCAAAAAAACTGCAAAAAACCGCCGAGTAGGTGATTTTACCACCAAACGCTGCACTGTGACTGTTCCGTGACCGGTGAGCCCTGGCCCACTTTCTGGGGGCCTGCAAAGGGGGGGTCTAAATGGTGGCCCGTTTTTGGGTCCCAAATCGCATGTGCCACCCCGTGACTCCCGGCCACACTACCCCTTCGGGCTGCCCATGCCTGACAAGCAACTGCTGCTTCTTCTCCCTTGATAATGTGAACCCTTGTATACTGTTGGTCTGGGTCAGCGGCATCAATGGCTTTTAAAACCCCCAGAATGCGAGACATCCAACTTGAAAAAAGCCCCCGTTTAGGGCTGAAAATTTGCGGTTGTTGGGTCAAAAAGTCACGATTTTGAAATGCTGCCTTTACCTGCTTTTTCAAACTTTACATTCCCCGGGCCCCGACATTAATCTTACTGTCAAAAATCCAATTTTCTGTGTCCCCAAAGCTCCTTTTCCCCTTTCCCCTTCCTAAAACTTAATGTGAGATAACGGAATCTTCCCGGGCCGGGTAATGGGTAGTCAAGGGAGGCAACCGCGTGGGCGCCACTTCACCCCGGAGAAAAGGGGGGGCACAAGAGAAAAGGGGTGAAAATAATTTTCCCTTTGGAGGGCCTTTTTGCCTTGTTTAACTGGGCACCAAATAATTGTCCCGCCTCGCCTGCTTCTCCCCGGTCCCATGTGTGTCGGTACATGATTAGTGTTTGCCTGTTTTGCCCTTTTACCTCAAAGGTCATGTAAAAGCCTGACCGCTCTTAAAAATAACCCCCCTTTTCAACTCTCCTATCACTATTTTTCCCCTTTTGCAAGAAGCAGCGGATGTCTTCCCCACTCTTTGCTGCCCATGTCTTCAAAAATTGGCCCTCACTGTATAGTGGCGAGAGGCCCCGCACATGTAGTTCTCTGGGGTGGGAAGCGACGGGACAGAGGTGGGTTGGGACAGGTGGAGCCCCTCACCTGCCCGGGCCTGAACTAGGGGTTTTGGTGTGTGACAAAAACCCCCCGACTCTTGGCTGGGGGTTTTCAGTGTCATTGGGAGAAAGTGTTTGAAATGTGTGTGGTAAAAAACATGGCCGGGAGATGACAACGGATGCTTGCCCTGCGGGTGCGCCTGCTGTAAGTCCCCTTACTGTGCTGCGATCTGTGGTGGCTCCCGGGAATACTACGGTTTTTCACGCTATGGGAGGATCGTGCCCTAAACTTTTTTTTTTTCCCGCGTCCGTCATGACTTATCGGCTACATTCCCACTTCCGTTTTTTTGGTCGTTTTGCCCTCTTAAGTACCCCCGGGAAAATTTTTTAGTGAAGCGTTTCTAAAAGCAGCGGCAGTCATAGGTGTATACTAAAACAAACATTTTCTGAAGCCAAACCCGCTCCTTCCCGCATATTTAAGCAGGACAAAGTTCTCAGCACCCTAAAGGTATGTGAGCCTGGGGGAAAAGCTGTTTTTTAACACGATTCGTCCCCAAAATTAAATTTAACCGAAACAAATTTTTGTCGGAAAATTCGGTAAGTCGGCGAACGATTTTTTGGGGAAAAATTAAACCCCTTCTATTCACAGCTAAAAGCTTGTTGTTGTTGAATAAAAAGAAGACTGTTCTTGGTGAGCTGTATTGAGAGACACGCAGACAAGTTTTGCTCTAGTTCAGACACTGAAAGACTGAAATGACAGGAAAAGTGTTTTATGCAAAACTAGGTCTGTGATTTTTTCCGCCAATGAAACCATGAATCACAGTCATGAATCGACACCCCGTACCCTGCTCATGCTCTAAGCGATTTGTGGCCAAATGACAGGGAAGGCCGAAAATGGCGCGATGTAATAGATTAAACGCAATTGTCACCAAAAAAACGCGTGTTTGGAAATTTCCCAAACAGCCTAAAAAAACGTGCCATTTTAACTTTGTCGATTATAATTTTCATCCCTACGTCACCAATGTTCCCTCCAAACCCCAGGGAAAATTTGGGGACAAACTAAGGAAGAATGGAGAATTCCCCAAAACCAAGGTGTGAAAACTTGTTGATTCCCAGAAGACCAATGGCTGTACTGTCAAACGGGTGCTTTTTCAATACGAGCAAAGGGTCTGAATACTTAACACCATGTGTATTTTGTTTTTTTTGTTTAATAAATTTGCAAAAAAAAACTAGTTTTTTTTTTTTTTCAGAGGGGGGGCAGAGTGTACATTAAAGAGCAAAAAAATTAAAATTTTTTTTGATTTACCAAATGGTGCAATGAAACAAAAAGTGAAAAATGTAAAAGGGGGTTTAATACTTTCGTACCCCCTGTACATTTTTTTTAACTTTTAGCAGTAACGTTTAATGTCATGAAGGGAAATTACAGTGAAAATTAATTTGTCTAGCTTCCATTTCTTTGAAATCATCTAGACTAAGGCTTACAACTATCCCCCAAAAACTTTTTGAGACTATCCCCGGAATCATAAAAATTTCGGATAGAGGTTTCTCATTGTCCATCTGTGAAAAAGCCAAACACAGATATCGCAATCATATTGGACAAATGTTTTGTAAGTATAATATCTGTCCTCCCTGCTAAATACTTCATGTACTAAATGGGGTGAAATTAATCTAATGTTTGCTCAAAAAAAGAAATTTATATCTTGTCCCCAGAGCCTCCTGGAAGTCACAAATTAGCTAACATCTAAAGGCTATGTACCAATTATATATTGCACAACTTAACATTCTGCTAAATTACATAGGAACATGATGCACCTGAGGATAATACTGCACTGAAATAAGGAAGGAGACTCCCTTCTGTTCCATATACTTCTAGAGTTAGTTTTTTTGGAATACTCATGCTCAAGCAACATTATTAAATTATGTTAAAAGAGCAATCTGATTACATTCCCAGTCTTAAGATCCAAGTTTGAAATATTGCTTGTGAGGATGATGATTTTGCAAAAGCTAACAGGAGTGTTGCTATCATAGACATTGATGGCATATCTTTAGGATTAGGAAGAAATTTCAGATATGTGCAGATCCCATCTATCTGTCTAATGTGCAACTGAAGCTCCTGTCCCATCTCCATGCATTTCAATGGGAGTTCCGAGTACAGTTGAGCGGTTGCATTCGGT